>LFZO01000560.1:0-28446 GCA_001578225.1 Pseudocercospora musae
TAGATATAGTTACTAAGCTCGTAGTCGCCTTAATATAGTTACTAAGTACTACTACGGATAGTAGGTTAAGCTATACGCTTATCGCGAGCTATCTTGTATAGTTATTATAGGATGTTAATATCGAAGTTTTCGCGAGGTAAGAATTAGTAATATAGCTTAGAAATTTATAACGTAACCTACCTAAGGTTTCTATAGCAATAGCGACCTAGGCAATACGTAGATACTATAGGACGAGTACTAAGTAGTATAAAAGTAAAGCTTCCTTTATATAGCCGGTAGTATAGCCGGTCGCTTAAGTAACGCTTATAGAACCCGGAAAAAGTTGGGTTCTAACCCGAAATTAGTATAGGTCCTAGAACCCGAACCTAAACCAATTATCCGGTTCCTACTAAGAAACCGAATCCGGATCCAATTTCTCGGATTATACCTAACCTACTAGGACGTCTAACTATTACGCTTAGCGTAGGCGCCTCGCTATATCTATATAATAGTATAATACTAAGACTAAGCTAAGAGGGTAGAGTTCTATAGATACTCTCTATAGACCTATCCTTAGAATTACTAGTATCCTAGTTAGACTCTAGTAATACTAAGCGATTAGACTACTCGACACTTATACTACGCCTAGTACCTACTAGCGCTAATCCTACGTCGCGCTATATACGTAGCCTAGTATTTTTATACTCTAGCTCCTAGGCTTAGACTTCTTACTTAAGTAGCTTCTACTTAGCTCTCGAGTATACGATTCGCTCGTTTAGCGTAGTCTACTACTCGCTAATTGTAGCCTACTACTCTTTATCCCCCTAGGGGTAATTATTATCTATAGGTACTATAGTATTACTACCTAACGTAGTCGGTTCGCTTACGCTTATTATATAGTATTCTATAGGCTACTATAGGAATAGACTTGTTAGAACTATTAGGGGCTAGGTATATAGTAACGTATAGAATCCCCGCCTAATCGATAGCTTAGTAGATAGTAGAACTAATAAGTGCCTCCTAAAAGGATTGTATAGTATACTAGGTTAAAAAGGCTATACGAGTTACGTATATCTAGCGTACGCCCCTAACGCGCGCCGCTTAGTATACTTAGGGCTTAGTAAGAGACCTTACCTTATCGAGGTCCTTATACCTTTAAATTTAGAGATATAACTTAATCTTTATAAAGTTATTCTTCTCTTCTAAATTAGACTATTTATATTGTATAGCTACCTACTTAAAGAACTATCTTATAAGAGATAGTATAGGTATTCTAACTTACTTAGTAACTCGTAAAGGTATAGAAGACTTCTAAGCTTACTAACGTAGCTTAGATTAAGTTTATAGAGCTATATCTAACTAAGTAACGCTAGACTAAAGAATACTAGTAATAGCTTAGAAAGTAGCTTTAATAAGGCCCTTATAATCGATATAACTAATAGATATAGACTTACTATAGTTATATAGTATATATAGTACTATAGTAGTTATAGAGTCCTTAATCTTTACTTATTTAGCCTAGTCTCGCTACTTACTAGTATACTAAGCTATCTTTAATATTATATTCTTAGAAGGCTTCCTTATTATTACCTCTAGCTTATTAGTAGCGAGTACTATAGACTATATTCGTACTAGATTAGTAATAATCTAGAGATAGTTCTTATAGATATCTAGAAGATCTTCTAGTAGATAGTAGTAATAGTTATAGTTCTTATAGATTAAGTTAGTATAGAGATTATTAGTCTTAATCTCTATAATATAGTTTCTAATCTAGCGTTACTTAGTAATATAGGTAATTCCTTTAATAGTTTACTAATCGTTTAGCTTTAACTTAGATACTTTAATAGTAGTAGATCTAGTATCTTTAGATATAGTCTTAAACTCTAGATCTACTTTAATCTTATCTTTATCTTTATATTTAAACTCGAAGGTAGTAGTAAGAACTATTTAATAATCGTCTCCTATAAGTATAGTTAGTACTAAGAATAAGATAAGAGTATATAGATATATCTAGAGTACGATTATAACCTTATCTTCTTCTTCTTATATTATTTACTACTTAAACTAGTTACCTTTACTAATATCCTTTATAGAAGCAATTATAAAGTAGTCTATTAGAAATAGACTCTCTATCTAGTTTCTTCGAGACATTGGTTAAGGCTAGTTCGCCTAATTAGGCCTAGCCTAGGAGTATCTCTCCTTTATCTTTATACTTGTAGTCTAGATAGATCTTTATCCTTTTTATCTACCTCGAATTAGGTCCCTTGGTATGCCTAAACTCCTCCGCCTACGAAATCCAATTTAATAGGTTATAAGCCCGGGTTAGCTATTGTACGTCTATAGGCTTAAAGGTAAAGGAAAACTAGTAGGAAGTAGCTACAAGTTTAGTACTTAGTCTATAACACTTAAGAGACCGAACTAGTAATAGAGAGACCCTATAGTTTAGGGCTAGATACTTTGTAAGAAAGAGCTAGTAGACAATAGCCTAACCTATAGCTATATAATCTAGGATAGAACTAGTTATAAGACTAGGGCAAGAGCCTATAGTAACTTAAGATAAAGATAGGTATATAAGAGATAGTTATACCTCTTATATTAGGTACAAAGGAAAATGTTTACCTATATAAAGATAGGGAATAACCCTTCCTATTAGAGATATAAGAACTACGTATTAGATACTCTAATAGGCTATCTACTAAATAGATTGAAACTAGTAGAGTAACTTTCTACTAAGTAGAAGTAGCTTAACCTATAGCTAAGATATAGAAGAGTAAAGGATTTAAAAGGTAAATAGGCTATTAAGGGGAGTTCTAAGAAGAGGAATAGTTATAATAGAGACTAGGAAGACTTTAGGGTCTTCTTAGTATACTAAACTACTATTAGCTAATAATACTTTAGAGACTAAGCTTATAAGCCTTAAGACAACTACTTAGAAGGCTAACTACCTTTCATAGGAACTAGTATAGAACTAGTCAAGATATCCTATATAAGATTGAAGTAGGACTAGTTAATACTAGATAGCTTATGCCTAAATACTATTTTAGAGAATGCTATAAGCCTCTAATACATCTTGACTAGGCTATAGGAGTTATAACCCTACTATATTTAAGGAAGATTGCTTATAGAGTCTATAGTAGAAGGGTACTAAAGTAGTATACTTCTTTATTTATCCTCTACTAAGCAAAGGACGCACTTCTTAACAACTACCTATACCTTATATATAGGTAGTAGTAGAGTATATTTACTAGAGGAATTTAGATCTAGAAAATGGCTTAGGAGGCTATTAAAAAACACTTCTTGTTTAGATTCCTTTTCTTAGCTTAGTAAAGCTATATACATTTATTTCTAGCTTAGTAATATGTATACTTAGTAAGCTAGCAAATTCCTTTCTAGCTAGCTTATCCTTTAGAAACAATAACTAAGCTAGTATACTACAAGATATAGATACTTAAGACAAAACATCCGGATTGCTAAAGAGACCTTACCCTATTTCAATAAAGGAGAATTTAGAGCAATGGTTTAGAAGGATAGAGATTTTCTTAAGAGGAGAAGATTTGTTCTATACTATCCTAGAAGTTAGCAACTAACCTATTACTACTAAATCTTAATACAAGACTATCTAGTAGATATCCCTATACTTAGGAGAAGATAATAAAGAGCTAGTTTTAGACATAACCTCTACAAAGGTAGTTTAGTAAGAACTAAAGAAGAAGTATATAGATAATAAGGCATTAGGGAGAAAGATGTTAAAGTAGTACTTTAACTATTAAATAATAGATAGGACAATTAATATAGTATAGTTATACTTACTTGTATTAGGTAGAAGAATTAAGAATACTTAGCTAAAGCTAGCTATAGCTCTTGAACTAGAAGTAAGGATTCAAGTTCTTCTTTCTAGATTGCCTAACTAATAGTTATCTATTAGAGATACTATTAATAGCTAACTATTACTATTACCTAATAGTATCCTTTTAATTCTTTAGGAGAAGGAGGTAGATATACTAAAGCTACTAGAAACCTAATAGGTACTTATAGCTAGGGCTATATCCTTAAAGGACTAGAAAAAACCCTAGAGGTTTACTACTACAAGGTAGGAAAGGGATCTATACAAACTATATAGTTAGGATAACTATATAATAATCCTCTACCTATACTTAGAGATAGTAAGACAAATAGTCTAGGTAATTATAAACAATAAGCTTATAGATAATAAGAAATTGTTAGCAATAGTTATATATTATAAGGAGGGCTCTAATAAGGAAGTAGACTAATTTAACTAGACTAATAGTTAAGGGGAGTATTAGAAATAGACTCTCTATCTAGTTTCTTCGGGACATTGGTTAAGGCTAGTTCGCCTAATTAGGCCTAGCCTAGGAGTATCTCTCCTTTATCTTTATGCTTATAGTCTAGATAGATCTTTATCCTTTTTATCTACCTCGAATTAGGTCCCTTAGTATACCTAAACTCCTCCGCCTACGCAATCCAATTTAATATAGTCTCCTATAAAGAGCTATTTCTTCTATATCTTAGTAACTATCTAATAGAAGACTTTATAGTAATATTAAGTAGACTAGCTAGTATACTTAAAATTCTTTACTATAACTTCTTAGTTACTAGTAAGTAGATACTATACTTATTTATACTAGAAAGTATTATAAGAGTTATAACTTATAAGAAGCTATCTCGATATCTTCTTCTCTTATTTCTATACTATTTACTATCTATATAGTAGATACTAACTTCTTTAAAGATAAGGTATTAACTAGAGCTATTAAGTTAACTATCTCTTTCTTACTAACTACTATTAAGGTACTATTATTCTACTTAGTAAATTCGTTCTATACTTCTATATTAAAAGTATATACTTTACTAAACTTCTTTAATATAGCTACTACTATCGACTTTATACTTATCTTCTTATCTCTATTCTTTATAGATAACTCGTATTTCTTAGTAGCTATCTTATATACTAGTAGATCCTTATTAACTAGTTTATATAACTATAATACTCTTAGAGGTACTATTTTAAAATATAGCTATACAAGGTTACTAGTAGTATAGATTACGACTATATATACTAGCTTAGATAGTAGGTTAATAATAATAGCTATTTAGTAGTATAGTGTAACTAGTAGTAGTATAAGAATATAATTTAAGGTCTACGAGAGTAAAAGAGGAGTATTCTAACTAGTAAACTATGAGGTTCGGTGCTGCGGCTCTGCTATGCTTGGCATTCTACGGTAAAACGCCAAAGACAGTATCGATAGTAGGAAATGCCTCTTTGGCCACGCTAGGATTTGAACAATAATATCGATGGCCTACAAGTCGACTCGCTCTTCACACATAATTCCACTCGCTTGCATAATGCATTGCATGTGCCAACAGCTCACCTCCTACACGACACTATCCACACATGCATAGAGCTATACTGGCAATCGTCATCACCTGCATCTTATAGTAGATTCAGCATTCAACGCCACTGCATCCTGGCTCGCCTATCCTGCCTGCGCGCCTGCCTGACCCGAACATCCTCAGCCTCACTTTCACCGAGTCACCGCCCATCACATCACTACTACACTACTACTGCCAGCCCTCACTCTCCCTCTCGCTGTCCCTCCACACATCCGGAAGACATTCGCTGCACTTATGAGCAGACAAGGCAGTGGCACTGACACCTCGCACCCACCGCTCAACACCACATCATCCTCGGTAGGCGACTCGTCCAACTCCATACCCACGTGGCGCCCGCCTCCACTCCGTCTGACTCGCCCCAGCCATCCACTTTCGCCCCGACCGAGTCTCTGCGAACCGGGATCAACATGGACGAAATCCCCCAAGATGACGCCATCGCACCTTCCGATCGACAAGACCCCGAGGAACCTGCCCCTGCCACCACCGACGACACCGCCAAGACTCTTGCCTCCAAGAAGAAAGCCAAGTGTGTGAAGCCGAAGCACAAGAAGAAGAAAGCCGTGAAGAAGTCGCACCGCCAGAAATCCGCCCGCGACGATTCAGACTCCGACAGTGCATCCGACGATGAATCTGCCTCGGACCACCCCTCCGATTCCGACGACAGCTCCACGGAGGAAGAGGTCAAGAAGAAAAGGGCCAAATCGAAACAGCTCAAAAAATCAAAGAGTAGAGACAGAAAGCGCAGAAAGAGCAAGCAGATAGACTCGAGTAGCGATAGCGACGACGACAGCAGTGACCACAGCGAGCCATCTTCCGATGATGACAACAGCCGCAGAAAGAAAAAGAAAGCTGCGAAGAAGGCCAAGAAGGCTGACACCGAGTCAGAAGAGGACGGAACCGACGGTGACGCCGAGTATACCAAGCTCCAAACAGAGATACAAGAGCTCATGGCGAAGATGGCGGAAATGAAGGCAAACCCAAAGCCGAGCACGAAGCGTCGGCGATCGAGCACCAAATCAATGGCGAGTACGAAGAAGAAGTCGGGGAAAAAGGCGGAATCGTTGGAGTATAAGCGCGTGGATCAACTTTGGGACTCCAACATTCACAATTACAAGCTGAAGGAGAGTGCCGAAGATGAGGAGGGTGAATTCGCAGAGTTTGCTTTCCTCGTCCGCAGACGATTCGACTGGGAAAACAAGTATCAGAACACCGTCATCGATATCAAGTCGAAGCAGCTGCGTGCCGTTCTTGCCGACGTGATGAAAGACTGCAAGAGCGTCAGCTTGGAGGCAGAGGAGCCTACGATCGATCCGAACCTCCTGTTCCTCTATCTAGACGATCTTCGCACCTACTACAAAAAGACGCTCAAGGCCAAGATCAAGACGGAAAAGAAGAAGAAGAAGAAGAAGAAGAAGAATGTCAGGAAGCTTGAGCAGCAAAAGGCACTGTGCAAGACTCTGGTCAAGTACATCGATGACGACTATGCTGAGACCAAGAAAACTCTCTATCCGCTTCTGGAAGCTGGAAACATCACGTTCGATTTGCTGTGGGCACTCTTCACACCAAATGACATCGCCATCACATCGTGTTACGGTGCATGGGATGAGCCCCGCTGTTTCAAGGTTGAGTACGCGATGAAGTATCAGACCATGACCCGCGGGGAGTGGTACTGCATTGAAGGCAAGTACATGGAATATGACGGCAAGGGCTTTGGCTACGGCGATTTTGAGGTCGACATTGAGTCCTTCAAGGGACCCCGAAAGATCACCAGTCTCGCGACGTACCCGATCAAGTACCACAAGGACCCGCAGGGTATCAAGAAGTCAATCATTGAGCGTGGACAGCAATTTGTGGAGATGGAAGGCATGCAGTACAAATTGCACAAGGGCCTGGCTTTCATGAAGAAGAAGAAGCAGGTTCTGAAGATCAATATCAACGGCCGTGTGATGATTGATCCGGCCTGCTTCCGACGAGTGAACCCGAACTACCCGATTTCGCTGATCAAGCCCAATGACGCGGACGACCTGTTCTCCGATAGCGAAGACGACTGCTCCTGTTGTGGTCCTGACTCGGACGACGAGGACGCTGTAGGTGGCGACGTGAACTTGGAGAACGAAGAGCTCTCCGGCAGCGACAAGACACCCAAGTACAAGTACAAGTGGGTCGAAGATGATCATGGCGATCCTCACTTCGTTGCAGTCGAAGTCGATGAGAATGGCGAACCCATGCGGTCGCAGCAGCTTGATAAGCTCGACAGCGCTGAGACCAAGAAGAGAACCTACACCAAGGAGCAACTTCTCCTGACATCACCTGTCGTGCTTGGCTTCGCATTTTCGGAGAAGCTGTGGCTGGAGTTCTCGATTTCTGGAGTTCGCGAAATCACGTACAACGACGATGCATTTGGTTCGCTCGTCCTGCCAGACGACAAGAAAACTACCGTTCGTGCGTTGGTGGAGTCGCACAAATTCCACGCAGCCAAGGCAATTGACGATGTTGTGCAAGGCAAAGGCAAAGGTCTCGTCTTTGTGCTTCACGGTCCTCCGGGAACCGGCAAGACCCTCACCGCTGAGAGTATTTCCGAGCTGTTGAGATGTCCGTTGTACATTGTCTCGGCCGGCGAGCTCGGCACAGATCCTGCGCGCCTCGAATCTGAGCTTCAGAAGATTCTTGACATTGCTCATTCGTGGGGAGCCCTTCTCCTACTCGATGAAGCTGACGTCTTCTTGGAGAAGCGAGAGGTTCACGACATCCATCGAAACGCGCTTGTCTCGATCTTCCTCCGCCTGTTGGAATACTTCCAAGGCATTCTCTTCCTCACCACCAACCGGGTGGAGACCTTTGGTGAGTTCCAGTGATATGGTCAGATATATAGATATTGCTCCTGCTAACCTCCCATTTAGATGATGCTTTCCAATCACGTATTCACGTTGCCTTACGCTACGACGAGCTTACACCCAAGGCTCGCAAGGAGATCTGGCGTAGCTTCATCGATAGGATTCGCAAGCAGGACGGCGCTGAGATTGCAATCTTCACCGAAGAAGACTTCAATACCCTTTCCCGACATCGGCTCAATGGAAGACAGATCAAGAATATGGCTCGCACAGCACAAGCTTTGGCGTTGAACGAGGGGCAGAAACTGACGATGAACCATATTCGACGAGTCCTTGATGTTGCCGAGACATTCGATCGGGATCTCAAGGGAGGAAGTGGGTACATCGACGCTATGAGGAGTTACACGTGAGCTCAGACACAGCAACAGTGCGACGCAGAGAGTGCGGAAAACCAGACGTGTTCTGCATATGATGGTGGCAGATTTCGGCACAGTGAGGTTCCAATACCAGAATGAATCAGAGAGTACGAAGCGACAGTAACCGATCGCGTGAGCAGCGACAGGCATGGAGTTTCTGGCGCATTTCGCTGGTCCGATGATTGACTAGGTCATTGACATCCCCAAATTTGCATTTCGGCTCTCTCAACATGTGGCGGCGCAGTACTGATGGGTAAGCATCGAGGTAGTGGCGATCATAACGGCTGTGTACATAGGCAATAACAAGTGGTAATTGTGCAAAGCCCTTCATCATGAACGATACCTGTCCGATCGATTCAATCATATCCTTGGAAGATCCCGGCCTCCAGCAGCCGTATGCCAGGGATCACATCCGGAACGTCCGTCGCTTTGCTCTCCGTGGGCAGAACGGGCAATGCAACAATTGTCCTCTCGCTCTCTCAGGTTGACGTGCTCGTCAAAACTTTGAGTAACCGTCCCGGGCTTGAATTCATTATTGAAAAGCTGTCTCGTGAACATAGCACTCTCCTCACGGGGGATGATCTCGCTTGGGAGTGCACCGACGTGTCTCGAGTGTTGAAACAGCCGCAAGAGAGGTGGTATTGTGAGACTTCATCCGCTTTCGACCTCAGAAATTGGCGTCGAAGCAGCTATCTCGGGAGACCAGACTAGAAATCAGTGATCGTGTTAAGTGTGTGTGTGTCGTGTGTGTCGTGTGTGGCTGGTGTGTGGCTAGTGTGTGGCTAGTGTGTGGCTAGTGTGTGGCTTAACACGAATCACTGATTTCTAGTCTAGGCCGGTTCTGTCGACTTAGATTATGCAAACTGAACTCTTGCTATTTTGACTAAATGTAAGGCTATAGCCTTTACTTAGGCATTAGATAGAAATAAAAATTGCTTAATAGATATATTAAGTAATTATCTAGTAATAGGACGTAGCCGATTTTGAAAAAAGGGCCTAGTTATTACGTATTCTTGTCGCGGAAATTTCTATTCGAATTCATGATTATACAGGCTCTACAAAATCTAATAGAACCGGATTAGACCAGAAACAAAGACTGCGGTGTGGCTGTGCAGTCACGTGTTTCTGGTCTGAGCAGGAGATAGTCGAAGCAGCACATGCTTTTCCCGGAGGAACGTTTGATTAGTCAGGAGGAGCAATGTTCAGAGCTCTCACGGCCCAAGGCAAAAAAAAAATCATTCTGTTTGTTGTATCAGGTCTGGGAGAGACAGTTAAAAGAAAAGTAAAAATTTGATCGATTTGGCAGGTCATTGGCTTTCTGCATAATCTGTTGTTCTATTTACATGCACGCGTGCATCATGAAATGTTCCTTACCGGCAACATGTTGCCATATTTCGTTCAGTAGTCCGTCCGTCCGTCCGTCCTTACACCTCACCGAATTCTCTCGCTTTTGGCTGCACCGTGATGTCAACCTTGTCCTTCTCAGACGTGGAGTCAGAACTTTCGGGTGGAGTGTACTCAACACCATGAAGCACCGGGTCGTCGTGAATGCTCTCCGATATCAAAGTCTCCGGAGCGGGGAAGAAATATGATAGCGTGAAGTAGACAAAAGTTGCGCTAGTAAGTCCCCAGAGGTAGTTCATGTCGTAGACATGGATGATGCCGGAGTCGAGGTGAATACTTGGATTGACCGCTCGAGCGAGACCAGGGATATTCGGTGTGACCGAGCAAAGAAATGCCACGGCTGCTCGCCAGTTGATGCCATGCCAGTACTTGTATCGAGCGTGTCGACGGTAGAGGCTCGGTACGTCGACGTGTCGCTTCTTGACGAGCCAATAGTCGCAGGCCAAGATGGCAGAAATGGGTGCTAGGAAAATTGCCAGACCAGTCATGAAAGTCAAGAGACTTTGAGCAGACGAAACGATTTTCCAAGGTACCATGACCCATCCACCGATTATGGCTGCGAAGACGACTCCTCGACGGATGTTGATGTATTTCGGAAAGAGACTGCACATGTCGTTGGCATACGAGATGACATTTGCTGACAAGTTGGTTCCGATTTGTGCCACCACCCAGCATAGTCCCACGAAGAAAGCACCACATCGTCCCGCTGGACCGTCCCATTTGTCCGCAAGAACCAGGGGATTCCAGATGTACTCACCGTAGACCACCTTGGCTGCTGAGCAGGAAATGATGCCGAAGAGTCCAAGCATGAGGCCAATAAATGGAAGGAAGAATCCTTGCCAGTAGACGCCTTTTGGAGATTTCAAGTAGCGAGTGAAGTCGGGAACGTTCGTGGCCATCGTTGCCCAGCCACCTGCGCAGGACATCATGGCAGCAAGTGTGAGCCAAGACCTTGCAGCTCCATGCACGCGATATTCTTGGTCCCAGATGTCGCCAGTGCCGCCGGCTTTACTGGTCATGGCGATCACTGTTGCCGTGCTCGCAGTGACTGTAACTATCACTTTGAAGACGAAGAACCAGCGCAGCTTGTGGGGAGGAATGAGCAGAATCGGGAACTGGATGCTCCAAAAGAGGAAGTGGGAGAGCAGCTGCTGTGAAGTAATGCCAGCTGACGCGGGTAGATGATTGGGAATGTCAAGATAGCTAGGCCAGATTGCTCGAAGCATTTGTGTGAGCGCGGTGGAGCCGGTATATGTTTGGATTGCATGCCAGAAAAGTGCTGTGACCATTCGAGTGACGACCGCGAATCTTGCGAAGAGGAAGCCGAACGACGAGCGTGCTGCTACAAACAACCGAAGGGTACGTAGGTTAGCAAGTGTCTTAGACATACATGGTACATGCCTTGAACCCCATCCGACTTACCCACTGGGAAAGGGACGTGCAAGTGTGCGCCAATGGCACCGTTGAGCACCAGAGGAATGGAAACAATGCCCAGACCAAGAATGAGAGAGTAGATGGCCTCTCGGTAGGTCAATCCCACGGCAATGATTGAAGCCGGCGCCATCCAGCCTTGAGCATTCATAGCGTCGCTGACCCAAAAGCCAAAAATGGTCCATGTCGTCCATGTTCTTCGCTCCAAAGGGGTGACGTCGGAATCGATGTTGGAGTAGCTGTCCTTGTCCGCGAAAGACGTCTCTTCTTTTGGCAGTACCCATCCTGACAGTCCTGTCTTTGCCTTGAGGTTGGCTTTGACCGCACCAGCTCGCTGCCTAATGGTAGTGGTCATGGTGAAGAGCGTCTCTGGTGAATGGACGGTGTTGCGACGATGTCAAGCAGGGGACTTGATGTGATGAAATGAGCTTCTACTTATGTACTTGCCATGCTGTAGCATGTGGTTATCTCATGCAATAGCACATATATGCGTGAACAGCCACGAGATGCCCCACAAGTTGTTGCAGTGTCGGCATATGTGTTGAATCAGCCTTATCAAGGTTTTGTGGAGCGCCGTGTGTACCCATGCAGGCCCCCTAGGCCCTGGTATTGAGCGGCCGACGGCAGCCGTGCTTCGGCTATCAGTGTGAGAGTGACCAATAATAGTGTGGCTGGATTTTTCACCCGATCGTTGCTGTATGATACTAGTGCTCGAGAAGACGTTTCGCTGTTTTGGCTTTTCGAAGATCTCTTGATATTGCTGCACCTTGCTCTCGCGTGGTGGCTGCGTGCAGTCAAAGTCACGCATTGATCTTGGCTTCTTTCCACCAAAAAGTAGCTGCGATGACCGAAGTGCGTGCCCAAGATAGCATCTGTTTTGAAGATGGAAACGATGCTGACCGTGGTCAACACAGTTCACTTCTTTCTCAGGCCGTAAACGCCATCTGGCTGGAAATACAGCTCGAAAAGCTGATTTCAACGAGATTCCAACGATATCTCTAGCGGCGCCGGAACAAGAAATCATTAATCAGTTGCGCGATGCGTGTACCCGCGTAGGATTCTTCTACATCAAGGTCAGACCATGATCATGGATGGGTGAATCAATTCGTTGATCGTGATGTTCGCTCTAGGATCACGGTGTACCTCAAGATGTGATTGAAACCGTCTTTGCCACGGCGAAGGCTTTCTTTGACCAATCCCTCGAAGTCAAGTCCGAAATTCATTACAAGAAGAATAAAGTCCTGCATGGCTACGAACCTATTGCAGAAGTCCGGACAGACGAGTCAAAGCGAGCCGACCTCAATGAAGCCTTCAATTGTGGATATGAGGCCGCGTTAGACCCCCTGTGGGAAGGCGATGCGGTTCAAGGTTGGTCGATCCGGTCAAAAAAGAAATCAATCACTACTTGATCTCTGAACGACTGATGAACCGCAGAATTCGAGCAAGATAGTCCCATGCAGGGCGAGAATGCTTGGCCACGAATGAGTGGGTTCAAGCACAATGTGGCTAGATATTATGGAAGCTTGCTCATTACCGCTCGCCGACTCGTAAAGCTTCTTGCCAAAGTCCTGGAGCTTCCAGAAGATTATTTCGACTCTGCAGTGAAGCGTCCTGGAGCCATGTTGCGACTGCTGAAGTATCCAGCTCAGGATCCGCGCGATCCTGACGCTTTTGGCATTGGAGCGCAGTAAGTGTCTTGGGTTCCAGGTATGCGCCAGGTCGGAGACACTTGCTAACATCGTGCCCTTTGGGTCCCCCAGTACCGACATTGAAGCATTCACCATATTGTGTCAGGGGGAGCAGCCTGCGTTACAGATATTGAACGTGGACGGCCAGTGGATCCAGGCTCCACCTGTTGAAGGAACGTTCGTGGTGAACATTGGGGACATGCTCGCGCGTTGGAGCAACGACGTTTTCATCTCGACTGTTCACCGAGTGCATAATAGCGCCGGATGTGAGAGATACTCCATCCCGTTCTTCTTTGGCCCATCATACGACACGGTTCTGCAGCCTTTGCCCACGTGTATTCCAGACGGCGGCAAGGCAGGCTACAATCCCATCGTGGCTGGCGATTATGTGTGGCAGCGTCTGGCGCAGTCTAGATTGACGAAGGAAGAGGCCAAGAGCAAGACATTCACTGAGAATTCTGTGGAATCGTAGAGTCACTGATCTTTCGATTCGACTTTTCGACGTCCATTGATCCATCCTACGCATCCATTGAGGATGTTGTAACAGCGGAGAGGCTTGATCATGCGATCCAAGTTTGGGACTCTCACTGATCCATCTTCCGCGCTCTTTCTGCAGCAGTTCTGTAGGCCCGTCGAATGTGGCCACCGCGCTGGTGTGAGAAGAGCTCTGGAGAGCTCTAGGGCATATAAAAGACGGCGCTGGAGGACGATGACAGTATGCAGTATGCTCGTGAGATCGTAAAAAGCACGGTGGTGTCGTGGCAGAGACCAAGTGCTCGGCGATGGGCCGTCGCCTCGAAAAGGGCGGCGGCAAGGTTCACTTCACCTGCCGGCCCGGACAAAGCTTGGCATCCAAAACCCTCACTCTCCCTCTTCCTTATCTCTGTTGGCCGAACAAACCCATCGGCCTGCATGGCACGGCATATCGCACGTGTCTACGCTGTTCTCGAATACTCCGTGCAAGCAAGTGACTGGCCGCGAGCCGGATATACTTCTCTACACAACCATGAATTACCGAACCTTGCTGCACGCATGACGGGCAGCTATATGTATACTTAGAGCCGGCGCGTTTGGTCTGTACATGTTGACTGTTGGGCACCTCGCAGTGCTCTTGCCCTTCCTCTGTCGCATGTGATAGTGCTCAGACCTCCTCCAGCGTATTGCAAATATGGCGGCAACAATGGAACTGCCGTCGGCAAGGCCGTATCCTTACAAGTTTCCACAAGAGTCAACAGCACTCGTAATCATCGACATGCAGCGGGACTTCGTGGACTTTAATGGCTTCGGCATGATCCAATGTGGAAACGACGAAATCTTCAAGAAGGTCAGGAACATTGTCCCACGAACGCGAAAAGCGCTCGAAGCGGCGCGAGCGCTCGGTCTTCAGGTCATTCACACGCGGGAAGGCCATAAGCCAGACCTCTCTGATCTACCTGCATCAAAGCGACTAAGGCAGATATCTGCACCATCAGGTCATCACACGATGACGATTGGTGATCAAGGACCCATGGGCAGATTACTTGTTCGAGGCGAATACGGGCACGACATCATTGACGAGCTAACGCCTATTCCTGGCGAACCTGTCATCGACAAGCCTGGAAAGGGCTCGATGTGGGACACATCGTTGCACCGCACTCTTCTTGCTCGAGGTATCACACATCTCCTCTTCGCTGGAGTGACAACAGAGTGCTGTGTCAATACCACCGCACGAGAATGCGCCGACAGAGGCTTTGAGGTCTGCGTGCTGTCAGATTGTACTGATGGTTTCGACCCTGGTTTCTACACGAGCACATTAGACATGCTATGTTCCTACGACGGACTTTTCGGCTTCATTGGCACATCGAATGAATTGCTGAAGTACGCACGACCTCAGACACAAACACCACCAACAACACCGCCTGGCTTCACAGGGGACATCTCCTTGTCTGGACTTCGCAAGCAATACAGCTCTGGGCAGTTGCGCCCAACGGAGGTCATCAAGCAAATCAGCGCTCGAATTGAAGACTTCAAGAAGAAAGATCCTGCCGTGTGGACTTATGTCGAAGAGCCCGAAAAGTTGCTTCGAGCCGCGCAGGCAGTAGAAGATCGATTTGCCGGAAAACCACTTCCTGAGCTATATGGCGTTCCATTCGGCGTCAAAGACAACATCGACGTTGCCAATGTCAAGACTACGAACGGTTGCGAAGCATATGCCTTCATGCCTGGACAAAGTGCCAGAGTCGTGGAAGTCTTGCTAGAGGCTGGAGCAATCTTTATCGGCAAAACGAATATGGATCAACTTGCGACTGGCTTGTCAGGATGTCGCTCGCCTTACGGCACCCCTCGAAGTGTTTACGGAAATGATCGCATTTCGGGTGGCTCATCGTCTGGGTCCGCCGTGGCTGTTGCAGCTGGATTGGTATCATTTGCTTTGGGCACAGATACAGCCGGCTCTGGACGAGTACCACCAGCTTTCAATGGAGTTGTCGGTCACAAGCCAACGAAAGGAACACTCAGCGCAAGAGGTCTTGCGCCAGCTTGTCAGAGCCTGGACACCATTACCATCATGACATCAACAGTTGAGGAGGCTAGAAAAGTTTGGCTTGCTGCAGATACAGGCATTGATGAAGATGATCCGTATGCCAAATCGCCACTGTCGCTCGCGTTGTGGCAGTCTGACTTCCGAGGCGTCAAAACAGCCGGATTTAGATTCGGGGTCCCGCCAGCATTTGCATTGAGCAATTGCGACAAAACCTACCAGTCACAGTTCACCGCTGCTGTTGAGAGAATGAAGCGAGCTGGTGGAATTCCACAGGAGGTCGAATGGGCGCCTTTCGAAGGCGGTAGTGATCTCCTGTACGACGCTTCCCTGGTCCAGGAGCGTATCGCTTGCATTGGGCCAGACTTCATTGCTGCTAATCTCAACACTTTCCAGCCGGCGACGAAGAAACTTTTTGAAGCTGCGCTGCATACAGACACCAAGCCCTGGCAAGTGTTTCGAGACCAACATCTACAGGCCAAATACACACGTGCAGCTGCGAAGATCTTCAAGAACATAGATGTGTTACTGGTGCCAACCACGACCTGCCATCCTACGGTCGCGGAGATGGAAGCAGATCCGTTAGCCTTGAATGCCAAGCTCGGATACTTCACACACTTTGCGAACGTTCTCGATCTATGCGGCATTGCAGTGCCTGCATCTACATATCAAGCTTCCAATGGCGAAAAATTGCCATTCGGAGTGACACTGCTCGGTGCTACTGGCACTGATGGCAAGATCTACAATATTGCTCGCGAATTTGAACGGACGACTTGACGAGACGATACCCGAGCATTTGCATCCCGTGGAACGATATCCTTTTGCAACATTCTGTTCCCATCATGAAGCTCCCAATTGTAAATATTCTCTACCTGGTTGCTCTCAATAAGTACATCGTTCCGCTCATACTCTGCACATGGAGCACCTATGACGTAAGAAATGTACATCACAGCCATCATTGAGGTAGAAATCATGTCGTCCTTACCTCGTCGCCCTAACAAGACGATATGCAAAATGGCTCTGAAATTGACCTCGCTCAAAGACCTTCGTGTTCTGGAGCACCAGATTCCAGCTCATGGTCTAACACCAAACACCTCAATCCAAGACAAGCCCCTCGTGGTCTACAAATCTGCCTTTCCGAGCAGTGCAACAGCCTCCAAGATCGAGTCTCATCTCTCATCCATGGGAGTCGTGGCACCACAATGGCGATACACAATGTATTCAACTTCTCACTTCCACTCGACTTCGCACGAAGTCCTATCAATCTCCAACGGCAAGGCCAAACTATGCTTCGGCCACGAGGACAATCCTTCGAAAGTCGAGGCTGAAATTGAGAAGGGAGATGTGGTTATCGTACCGGCTGGTGTAGCGCATAGGTTGGTGGAGGACTTGAGTGGTGGGTTTGAAATGGTTGGAAGTTATCCCACAGGCTGTAATTGGGATATGTGTTATGGGAAGGAAGGGGAGGAAGGAAAGATTGAGAACATTAAGACTTTGCGATGGTTTGAGAAGGATCCGGTTTATGGAGATGAGGGACCAGTGTTGAATGTTTGAGTTATCCTTGGCGTACTGGTGTTAATGGATGCAGAGAGTGATTCGAAACGTTTGTTGGCTGGGTTATCAAACCGGGTAAATACTCAAATGGTAAGCATTAGCATAGTAATTACTCGGATAGGATATTTTAGTATATAAATAACCTATATAGTACTACTCTGTTCTATAGAGCTAAGATATCGTATAGTATAGAAAACGAATATAGAGTCTAAGGCTCCGGTCTTTTCTAGATAGAGCTAAGGATAGATACGCCGACTAAGATCCTATCTTTAGGGGGGTTCAAGGGAAGGAAGAAAAGGAAGGAAGAAATAGAAAGAATAGAGTCCTAGTAGAGAGGGCGAAGCCTTAGACTCTACCCTCTCTATAGGAAAACAAAGCCGAGGACAGATACGCCGACCAACAATGTTTACTATCCAGGTAATTCCCATGCCAATGTGCCAATCCGATCCTATCCGAGTAATTACCATGCTAATGTTTACCATTTGAGTAGTTACCCGGTTATCAAACCATGCGGACTGCTCTCTCAATGCTTGGCGCTCGAGAGCTTCACGCTCCCACCTCGCGTCATTCTCTTACACCACATCGCACTTGCACTGGTGGCCGTCATATAACGGCACGCAGCAGAGACTTTACCAGTATTCCCACCCGATCAAGAACCCACGACTCGCTCACTGCACCTATTTACGCGGCGGATTGCATGATATCGCAGTAGAGCGGAAGGATCAGCTGAAAAGAGGACTTGGGCGAACAACTCGGGCAAGACACGACGACGCAGAACAAGAGCGCACTGTCATCATCAAAAGTCGATTACAACAAGTCGCTCCAAGGTCGATCATCGGTGTGCAGAGGAGCAGAAAGGTTGCCCTTGTGGTCACCGGACACCATGTACGAGACCTACCATCACCTACGACTGCCGTTGGTAGAGAGTCTGTTCAATGCATGCTACAGGCTGCTTTCCTCCCTTAGCCCCTTTGCATAGACACGCAGGGGTAGCCTCTGCCGAGTCTTTGATTCGATTTGTGGCGATGAATGAGATCTTGTCTACAGAATCCGCAAACCCTGTATAAAGTACACTTCGATTTGAAGTCGGGGTACTGAGGTCATTGGGCTAGCAGGGTGTCCCATCGACAGGGACTGTGCTCTGTGAGGTATTTTGCAATTCAAATTTTGACGCGCCCCTTCTTCAATCCAGAAGCTTGACGAGCCTCTCATTTCTGCGACTGTGCTCTGGTGTTAACGGCATGACGAAGAGTGTTGCCAGAAACTAGCAGACAGCGCCGGAGGCAGTCTGCAAAGAGCTCGGGAAAGCCTGGTATCAGATGGCACATTGGGTGCTCAGTTTGACGGGCAACACGACGGCCCTCCAGGGCTCGGCACTTACGTCAAACGTCTGATGGGCCTATGAAGGTGTTATCATATCAGCAGCGCCCGCCGCAGACCTCGCTTCTGATACCCTGAACGGTTATCTGCGAGAATATGAGGGTCGACTTGGCTGCGCAGTTTTGCAGGCGCATAGCTGTCGCAAGCGATTGCTGTGAATACGCCACTTCGGGGAGCCAGCCGCCGGCTGTATCCAGAAGCTCGGTCTGCAGGCAGGTTCTGCTCATGGGGCGAGCGATGACATGAGTATAGGAATTCAGGGTAGGGACGCGCTGTGCATACAGCCTGCCGTGCCCACGAGCAGCTCCATGTCATTTCTGCCATCCTGTGTGCGGGTGTGGCAGTCTGTCCTAAGCTTTGGAGACGGCAAAAAGACCCGCTCTTCAGAGGACCGCAGGTTGTCTGCTGAGGCCGCTCCGCCACTAGAGGTACGGAGGTCCGACGTCGAGCTACTGCTCGCAGCTATAGTCGCGAAGATAGGGCCGGCCGAGAAAATACGGCTGAGAGAATACGCACCTGATTTGTTTTGAAAGTGTCCGAGAATTAAAGCGCGGCGTTCCATCGAGACTTCGCATCTGTCACGGGATTTGTGGGTCAGGAGGAGTTCACTGAGCGTTTGCCCCGCGCAAAGTCAAGCTGGGATTCTGCTGAGCCGTGTAAGTGTAGTGCCTTTAGTTTCGTGCCTAGAAGCTGATGAGTCCGTTGTGTTTGTAGCATGAAGCTGATGATGTTGCAAAGGTACTCGCACCAATGTCTTAGAGCTGGCTGGACATCTGAGACACCGCATGGCCCTTAGAAACAATGGCAGTCCGATATAAACTCCAGCTATATTTGAACATATCTGTAGAAACACCTCTTACGCAATTCCCTGTTTCTGGCTCGCGAGATGAAACTCAGTCTTGGGCTCTGCATTCGGTTCTCGCATGATTCACAAGATCCGAACGCTGGTTATGAGACTTCTGCTCTGGCTCACATTAGCCGTGAGGACGACACTCGACTCGAACATCGTGTATTCCATGCAACTTCCTCTATCCCACTGCTTCCACGCTAGAGGCCGATGCTCAGTATTGGGGAAAGGTACTTTCCAGCCCGAGACGATGCATCAATCACACGCAAAGCCACTTTAGAAGCCACCCTGTCGATATTCAAGCCGGCTGTCGTGGGATCGATATCCATTCACATACTTGTATATATTGAACATAGTGTAGCCTCTCAACCGTCAAGGTTATTTGGGGAAAAGGCTACAGTGCGTTCCTCGCTGGAAGCGTGAGCAAGTGAATGCTCGCACGGACCGTCACCAACAATCCGCGTTAGTCTCGCGCGCTGCACTACAAAACGAGTCCCACACTTAACCTCTCCGTCTTTCTCCAAGATAGAATCAATCTGGACTCCAACAATCGTTTCGCCTCCGACACCGCCCGAACTTTGAAAGTCACACCCATTTGAACTCCAGGCATACTCTCAAAGTCGACCGACTCAGGACACTCGACCATCCTCCAAGCAACTCGAACAATCCTAGGGCCTCACCGAAACACCTTCTGCCTTCATCAAAGACAGCAAGCGCTCAGTAGCAATGTCTAACTCCAAGTCATCTGCCACCCGACCGGCCAAAGATAACATGCTCGATTTCTCCACCGGTGAGGACGAAGACTTCATGGACGCATGCGTGACTCGAGTGCACGCGTACGGCTTGAGCGAGGAGCAGAAGATGAATCTAGATCTGGCTACTCTCTTCGACGAACGCGACTGGGAGTCAATCGCCTCGACTCTTCCGAAGCGTACGGCGCTCCACACGCAGATCTACCATCGCAACAACCAGAACGACATTCATGAGCTGCTCCGAGATATGCTCAAGAGAATGCCTCCGACCCCACCTGGCAGTGGCGCCAGCTCACCCAAGAGCAAGAAGCGAGGTCGCGAGCTTGAGGTCGATATGAACGGAGTTGATCGCCCACAGCAGAAGCGACAAACGACCGAGTCTACTTCGCCCAAAGCACAAGAGGCTGAAGCCTCATCGACGCCATCTCTATCTTCTGCACATTCACTGAATGATGAAGAACTCTTGTCAGGTGAGCTGCTGACACCAAGCGCTCCCGACGCAACCCACCTTTCGGGCATGCCAATAAAAGCTCACGACGGGCCAATACAAGCGTCTGCTGGCGAGGCTGAGCAGCAGACAGAGGTCGGCTCTCACACGAAAAGCGGAGGTGCTGATGTGCAGCTTGGGGCCCAACTGGACTTCTTGCGGCAACAGCTTGCTCGCTCAGAAAAGCGTCGCCAAGATGAGCTCGAAGCGCAGAAGAACGACTACGAGCAGCAGCTTACAGATGTGAAGGCAGCCCACGCAAAGACCCTTGAGAGTAAAGCAGCTGAGTATGCTACTCTGGAGTCATTGAAGTATGGCTCCGACCGAAGCGCCACAATTGCCGAGGAGCAGCTTGAGAAGGCCAAGGATGATCACCGACGACAGGTGAGAGAGCTGAGGGAATCGCGCCAACAGGCTAAAGACGACGCCCGAGTCGAGGTTGCACGAATACAGAAGGAGCTTGGTGGCGTCCAAGCAATGGCCAATGCACAACAAATGCTCATCACCGAAGTGCAGCAGGAGAGAAAGAAGGTGAATGCATTTCTGCTTGACGAACAGCGACGCTCTGGAGGCTTGAGATCTCAGCTTAACAAGCTTCGAGAGCGTGCAGGCCTAGACGAGCAGGGCACGCCGAAGCCCAAGCAGTGCCTCGCATTCTATGGTCCTGTACCGGGTAAGCTGACTGAGGCTCCTCTACATACGCAGAATTCCACCAATCATGCATGCGAGCGCTAGTTCATGCAGATGTCGAAGGACTATTTCATCGCGAGCGAAGCGAATTGGTCGAAGTACCTTGGCAAGGTCCAGGTCTGTACAAACGCCATGGCTTCGCCGTACCAGTCTACTATGGAGGCGGAGTGAAGGAGTCAGAGGCTGAAGTGAGCTGGTGAGCTTGCGGGCTACCGACCACACTGATTTGCACCACGTCAAGTTCACTCATACTTCTTACGACCTACCATGCCTGCACTCTCACGATGACAAGAAGCTGTGCACTGCCTTATGGCTGGAACTCGCTGTCGAATTCAAGTGCTCGAGTCGGCACATTTCTCTGGCATCACGTTGGTACCAAGTCATCTCGCACATAGAAAGGATCACGAAGTCTGGGCCTCTCAGGCCCTCATCAAGCTGTACGCGGCCTTATGGCTGTAGCGTCACTTGTGAGAATATTTGATTGCGTCGGTAACCTCACCCAACACCTTCATAGCTTGCTGCCTTGGGCTGCAGCACCGGCGGAAGGCATGTCCAATGCCATATGACAACATGGAGGAAGGCAATGAAAGTGGATAAGCCGATCAGCCTCGACTCACAGCAACAATTTACCACTTCAACGTTATCAGATCGATTTAGGAGCTCTGATATGTCTTTCGAGCGGATGGTCATTCACTTGACTCGGAAGCTCTTCAGAATGACGACGACTCTCTCGTTTTGACTGTGTTGACTGTCGATGATGCTGTTGAGTTGGCTAAGCGGCTTCAGGCGACACGAAGACTTCATTCGGGCCTTTCAGTGGCATTGCGTTTTGATCTTCGGCGGCAGATTTGACATTGACTTTTCGAGCGGGATCGAGAGGCTGGACGGAACGAATGACAGGGCGTAGTATGGCACTGGCGTCGTCGTTTGGATTGGAAAGCCCTTCTCGGGGGGCATCCGCATAAGACGGAGAGCATGAGGGAACGAATGATACCCGATGACGAAAAGCACGATGAACGAGACATGAGTAGCCAGCCGCACATAACGGAAAGCAAAGAAGACAGACTACAATAAATGCACCGTTTCTCAGTCTGTCCGTCGAATCGCTGGGCTGAGCCGCAACCGGTTCTGTATCTCAATGTGGCTCAAGTGGGAGGCGTCAAATGCACCAGAAATCGACGCTCTGCCGCATTTGCATCAGGAAGGGACAGGTTCTCATACGACTGCGCTGTGTACAGCCGGCAGACAAGTTCAAATCTACGCTCTCATGGGGATCTTGTATTCATCGGGTAGCGTCAGCCTCGGACAGCTGGATTTCAAGCCGCATCCTGACGATTCAAAGTCTCGCTGCGGCCAGACTGGCAGTGATAAGTCGGGTTCCAGTATGATTTCTCGACTGAATCTCCATCTCCCCGGAATAGGCTTGCGCCGTCGCAAACAGAAGTGGTGCCACTCGTGCAGGCGGCGTGGTCTGCAGGACAGAATCTCATGGCGAAGGAAGGTGAAATGCATTTCGTACTCTAGGAAGTACTGCTGTAGCTGCTCAGCCTTGCGGAGCATATGTGGCCTCTTTGAACTACTCAGAACCAAACTCCTCGCACAACCGGTAAGACACTAAGCCCGCCAAAGTTGGAGGAAGTCGTGGCTGGCATGGTCGACAAGGATTTGATGTAGCAATAGCTCAGGGCGACGTCACTGCTTTGGGATACAGCACTTGGCGGACTGAGCATGCGATCCATGTATTGAAGGAGGCGATGAGGTAAGAAATGTGAAGGAATTTATAAAGAGCCCATCATGTGCTCATCTAAATTGCGACCACCTTCATCGTCAGCGACGTAAACCATGACACATGCGAACAACAGACTTAAGAGACAGACAGCATACGCACCTGAGCAGACCTACCACCATCACCTGAGCGTGCCAGCGCGCATCTCTTGGATACGATGACTCTCGTAAGCGTGGCCACGTACCTACCATTTTCGAACTGCGGCTAACACGGTATCGACAGGGCGGCATCATCCTCGCCATCGGAGCCATCTTCCTCCCACCAGTCGCAGTCTTCATTCGTACAGGCTGCGGCTCGCAGCTCCTTCTGAACATCCTCTTATGCTTCCTAGGCTGGATCCCGGGCATACTTCACGCCTGGTACGTGATTCTCGAGTATCCCTCAGCGCGACAACGCCATCGAATCAAGAAAACCAGGCGACAAAGTATGACCCGAGAGACCGTCTATGTCCCTCCAGCCACGCGCACACGATCGACAAGTCGAAGTGTAGGCGGGGGACATCCGGCTGTGAGGACGAGGAGCAGGAGTGTTGGACGGAGGAGTAGTGAGGCGGTATATGCGGGCACGAGACAGCCATACTACAGCGATGAGTACTATTCGTATGACCAGAGGGCTGGATACTATCCTCCGCCGCCGAGGAGCAAGTACTAGAGGATGGGGTTGTCGGTAGGAGAGTACTGGTGAGTGAGGAGTTAAGTTGAGAGGAGCGATGGCGTGGCTAGACTGACGAGACCTACGAAATTCCGAGACTTTCGAATGTAGATACCTCTTGAAGAACGACACGTGAAATTAAGGTGAAGAGACTCTGTTCGCCATTGCCGTCCATTACTTCGAGCCACAAGCACTATCCAAACTCGCGCCTGATCTATATCGTTACACGTATATACAGCAGAACAACGCCAGCAGCTCCATCTAGAATGGCTTTTTGCCTAGATCCTCACGCATTTTCCTGAACTCCTTGCTCTCATAAAGGTTGCACATGGCGTTATGCGTATTCACGAAATGCGGCTGTCCCCAGGGCAAAGCCTCATTCGGCGACCAAAGCTTCTCGTGCACAATTTTCAACTTCTCCTCCTCGTCTGCCTGGGGGAAGAATCCATTCCATGACCGATCCACAAATGCCACTGGGAACGGGCCATCTTGCCTGTACGCGTAGCTCAAAAAGGCCTGCTCAGCCATGAAATTGTCGTATTTGTCTGCATGCAGGAATTCGCGCGTCAAGCGCGCGTGCATGGCGAGATTGGGTTGGAAGACCATGACTCCGACATTGATCTCCTTGTATCCTCCAACTTCTGTTCCGTAGAAGGTATAATCACAGATCTCCTCCTCTTTGAGTCTGTCCTCATCGGGAAGGAGCTCGTGAATGCATTTCTGCGATTCGTGAAGGTCGAAGATGTCGTCGATGTTCTGAAAGGGGAATGCGTCGAGGTCCAGGAAGGCAATTTTAGTGTAATCTGTTTGGCGCCACATGTTAAGCTTGGAGAAAAGGTCTTTCCAGCGGCCAAATGTGGACTTGTTTGGATGCCACTCGATGAGCTCGAGTTCGCGCACGATTGCGCCAGATGCTTGAAGCAAATCGCGGTGCTCCTGCGGGATGAAAGGTGCCACAAATACGGTGAGAGGGTACTTCTCCGACTTGGATCTTGGATCCCAGAGTACGCGATATGTCAACTGCATTGCTGCCATGAAATAGGGGTCGTGAGTCGTGCCATTGCGCGTGGAGAGGTATGTCGCAAACGTTGGATTTCCTGGGCCTTTGAAATTCTTTGGCATATATTTGCGGAGGTGGTGTGTGTCGTACACGTTTGTGTCGCACATAGTCAGATTCAGATCGAGCTGGAAGGCATACTTCGCATCGTTGAATTCTTCTGGAGTCTTGCTGACCTCCTCCAAGGCATCTGCCATGGATGTCGCTGTGGCCGCTGGCGCATTGGCATCTTCATTGGTCTTGCCTTCTCCTTCTGTCTTGTCGGGAAGTCCTAATACTGCGGTCGGCGGATTGGAAGTCGGCGTGTCTTCGTAGATCGGATCTGATGCAGGAGGAGGCGTCTCATCTTTGAATTTGTCTGTGAAGCCTTTGGCTGCCTCCGGAACGTTCCATGTTGAGGCCGTCGCCGGAAGCGTTGTTGAGGAGTAGAGGACTGCGAGCACGACTATGGCTCCAACGAAGAAGCATAGACTCCTAAGGGCTTGTGGCATGGTTGTCGGTTGTCGCGTGGTACCGCATAGGGAGGACTGCACACTGCGCAGAGAAGAAGGGACGCTGCTGCGCTGCGTATGGTTTGGGCCACTACTATCGCCTCCCTCTAACCATTGCGACTAGGAAAGATTGGGAATTTGGGACCTTTGGGTGTACCTTGGGGAGACCGCCGAGGCACCAAAGCCTCCTGCCGTAGTTGGCTGGCTCGCGGCTCACCTAATGCGTGGGCAGGATCGACCGACCAAATGAGCGCGCGCCACCACTGGCTCGGTTGGGGTGGAGAAAGAAAGAGCTTGGCGTAATAGCGCTTCCAGGGTTTGCACTTCACTTCAGCCACGCCACGCCTGCCTTCACATGCACATATTGATGTATCGCTTGACTCGGGACGTCCCACTCTTACCATCTCACACGCATGGTCTACAGTAAGCTCAAGTACACCATCTACACAAGTTGGCCAGCATCGGGCGAATTCGCCGCGATGTCAACTCCGTGGTCGCAGAGCGCACTCATTGCTACATGAGACAGCAAATCTCCACGGAGCTATGGAGATCGAGGCACTCGTCTATTGCCGCAGATTCAGCGTGAACAGGCCAAGATATGTAGAAGAAAGCAATTTGCACCAGCAAACCTTGGCGGATCAACATTCCTTCGACTGTGGAGATGCTGTGTAGGCGAAGGCTAATTGCGAACATTCACCTCGGCCTCTAATCCGAGTCTCATAAACCGGAACACCTTGCCCCAACTTACGCAGCTCGCAGGTCAACTTCAGTCTCTAGCGACTTTACCTTGCGGGATCGTACATCGTCCAACGATGATAATTAGAAAGTAATAGACGTTGAAAATTGCGGACTTTACTCGTCTTATTATTGCTCTAGATAGCGGTAATCTTGGATCCTCTTAGCCTATCCCTTCCAAGGAGTTCCTAGCGACTATAGTATTCTATAAAGATAGATAAAAGATGAATATATATTTCTAGTCTTAACTCGTATAGGGCTTCTACTTATAATAATAATATATATAGTAGAAAAACGCGATATCTAACTCCTAGAATAAGGCGTAAGTGCCTATAACTATAGAAAATATAACTATCTTCCTCTAGAGATAGTAGAATAATAGTAGTTCTAAGAAAAGATATAGAGAGAAAGGAATCTAGCCTCTATCCCTAAGCTAGATTAAAGGATAATTAGTATCTATACTAGGCTCTAAGGGCCTAAAAGACTAGCCTAATTAGCTAAAAGTAAATAGAAATATCTAAAAGAATCTCTAGGCCCTTATAGACAATATTTAAAGGATACTAGATACTTCCTAAATCCTAAATTTCCTATTCCTCCTATTTCTTCTTTAAAGGACCTAGATCTAACTTCTTTACTAACTTAAGGATACTAATACTATTAATATCCTCTAAATCTATATATAGATCCTCTAAGTCTTTCTAAAGATCCTTAACTTAAGAATATAGATATAGACTACCTTCTAAGACTAGCTAGCTATACTAAGCCTATAAAGAATCTCTCTAGAAAGTAATATAATTACTATTAGGATAGATTAGAAGAAAGAGTAAGATAAGATAATAGGCCTTACTAACTAAGAGATACTATAGGGACTTAACGACCTAGGAATAGTTACTATTAAGAAACTTAAGAGTAGTAATCTAAAGATCTTTATAGTATCTAAGTCTATAAAGGAGAAGCTAGTAAATAAGCTAGGATAGATTTAAAAGATACTTTTTAGTACTATAGTAGAGGCTCTAATATACTAAGTACTAGTTTATAGTTTTAGGACTATAGGATAAATCCTAAGGACTTAAGCTATATCTATAAGATCTAGAAAGAGAACGGAAGACTCTACGTAAACCTTAAGGTAACCTAGATAGTCTAGCTAAAGAGCCTAAAGGCTAGGGAAGCTAAGATATACTCTTCTATTATCCTAAGTATATAGAGCCCTATCTAAGTAAGAGATATTATATAGAGAAGCCTAGTACCTTAAGGTACTTTCCTTACTATAGAGGAGTTTAATCCTAAATAGAGATCTATATTAGTATTATTAGACGGCCTAGTAGGTTAGGTATAACCCGAGGAATTGGGTCTAGGTTCGGTTTCTTAGTAGGAACCGGACGATTAGTTTAGGTTCGGGTTCTAGGACCTATACTAATTTTAGGTCGTAACCTAGACTTTTTCTAGTTTATATAAGCGTTACTAAAAAGACTAGCTATACTACTAGCTATATAAAGGAAGCTTTACTTTCGTACTACTTAGTACTCTTTCTATAGTATCTACCTATCGCCTAGGTCGCTATTACTATAGAAACCTTGTATAGGTTACGTTATAAAATTTAGAGCTTTATTACTAATTCTTACCTTACGAAAACTTCGATATTAATATTCTATAATAACTACGTAAGATAGCTCGAGATAAGCGTCCCGCTTAGCCTACTATATATAGTAGTAATTAGTAACTATATTAAGGCAACTATAAGCTTAGTTACTATATCGGCGACGCGAAAAATGAACCTAGTAATCGCGTATCGAGCCTAAAGCGTTATAAGACAAAAAAGGAATATTCTATATATAGGAAGACTATAGTAGACGCAAAGCGAGTCTTATAGATATCTAAGACTAAACAAGCCTTAAGAAAGAAGAAAAGAGCTAAGTGAACTATATTCTAACGATAGCTAGAGAAGTAGAAGGAGAGACCTAAGTAGGATAAAGCTATATTCTAGTAGAAAAGCAAGGCCGAATAAGAAGAGAAGCTATCTAACCTAAGATTAGTCTTCTTATAGTAGAGGAATAGAGGATAAGTATTACTATAGCTAGCTATATAGCCGGCGTTATTAGACTTATTATTAATCGAATACTAATATAATCTAGGAAAGAGATTAAGGTAAAGGACAAAGAGGATCTATACGATAAATATATAGTAGTAGATATTTTAACTAGCGTAAGCTTAATAGAGATAGTACTCGACAATTATCTAATAGAATAGTACGAATAGAGCGACTTAGATATAAAAGATCTATCTATAGATTCTAAGAACTAGGATTTTATTAATCCGAGTTAGGCTCTTACTCTAAGT
>LFZO01000561.1:0-28372 GCA_001578225.1 Pseudocercospora musae
AGGGATTCGTGCAACAATTTGCACTAGTAAGGGAAACTAAGGAGTAGATAAGAAGGAGGGAAGAAGAGGGGGAAAGAAGGGTAGGGCAGTAGGCAAGGTAGTTAGAGGGTAACAACCATGATACTAGTATACCCTAGAGGAAGGAAAGCAAAGAAACGAGTAAGGACAACACTTGTAAATAGGACAGGAGGGAGGTTTTTACTAACCAAGTTGGTTTCCTACCCAAAACAATACATAGAAACGGACCTGCATAGGCCGAAAGGCACTACAATAGGCAAATGAAATATCTATCTATCTATCTATATAGTAGACTAGTACTAGATTAATAGAGGTATCGAATAGCTAGCCTTAACTAAGATAGAGTAGAGATAGGCTAAACATCTTATTTTAGTTATAAGGCTATATACTATCGTTACGAATATAATAGGTAAGATCTAAGGACTAACGATCTATTAGGTATTCGAGTATTACAACTAGCTCTTTAACGAACTAGATCGATCTATAAAGAAGCTAAGAAAAAAGAGTATTCCCTAGAACGTTACTATAACGAAGATACTTATAGTATTAGAATAAAAGCTTAATAAATATTATTTAGCTACTTTCGAGACCTTCGGCGATATCTATAGTATTATAGTCCTCCTTTATCTAATATAGAAGACTAAATTGTAGCAATAGGATAAGTAGAAGGATAAACTAAAATAGGAAGAATACTACTAGTTAGTATTAGAGAAGCTTGTCGAGGAATACTCTAATTATATAGTATATAGAGCTAAATAATAATAATAGTAGAAGAAGGTTAAGAAATCGCGAACGTCGTTTATATTTAGTACCTAGGCCCCTAAATAGGACGAGGTCGAGGTAAAGGGAGCTCTAGACGAACTCGAGATATATTAGAGGTAAAGTAAGTACTACTATTAGTATAGCTATTATCCTAAGCTATAAGCTAAGGAGAATTAGATTTATCCTATCTTATAAACGATTTCTTAGAGGATAATATATTAGGGAAATAGTCTCGAATCGCCGAGAGTTATCTAATAATCGCTACAATTACTCGAGATATCCTAGTAATCCCTAGGATAGGAATCGGAATAGAGTACTCGTTTAGTATTAGATAGTATTAGTACTAATATAATCGAATATATAGTCCGACCGTCTTTAAGATAATTATAATTAATTAGAATTTTCTTATATAGAAGAAACGTTAAGGGAAGATCGACCCTTATACTATAACGTTAGACGACTTACTTAGAGAAGAAGCGAGGATAGAGGAAGAGGAGAGTAAGAACTAGGATAAGGAAGAAGATACTCGATTTAGCCCTTCTATCTAATTAAGTAGTAATAACGAGGAGGAAGGCAATAAGCCCTCGAAGCGAAAGTAGAAGCGATATTAAGGGGATCTAGATAGGAATCCTAAAAGGAGGATCTATAGATAGTAAGGTTAATGAAATTAATATAGCTAGCTAGCCTAGACTTATAGCCGGCCTTATAGCCGGCTAGGTAAAGTCCCTTAGATCTATACTAAGCTCTAGGCACTACCTCGAGATACAAGTCGCTATCTATATATAGTTACTTATCCTTATTATTATACTAATCTAAGAGCTAACTATACGAGTTTTTAAAGAATTACGCTACCTATACTACTATATATACTCTATTTATCCTATAGTCGCTAGCCGGCTATATAGCCGGCTATAGTAAAGTAGCTATTACCTTACCTATACTATACTCGAATAAGTATAGCCTATAGCCCCTCTAGTTTCTAATCTAATAAATCGCGATTCGTAGGCTTTAAGGAGAAATGGTTAGTTAGTAGTAGCCGAATATTATACAATACCTAATCCTCTATCTCTATAGTTATAGGATAGATATATTTAGTAGCGCTAAGGGATAAAGAAAGAAGGATAGCAATATAGCCTCGCTTGTAGATAGAGGCTATACTAAGATCCGCCTACTACGTAGAGTGAATATTAGTTTATAAGCCTTTACTTTACTCTTTATTATACTTTCTACGTACTTGTCTTATATATATAGCTTATAATACGTATAGGGCCTTAATAGCGCTAACGTTGATTTAGAGGAAACGTAGTAGATATTAGAGAAAGCGTTTACGGAAATCTATACTAAGAATATATCTATACTCTTATTTAAAGAGCTATATTGTATAGTATACAAGATCGTATTAAATAAGAAGGACCAAGAGCTATATTAGAAAGTCGTAGGCTTTAAGGAGAAATGGTTAGGAGATATACTATAGCTAGCTATAGGTAAGAAGTTATTATTCTACCTATACTATACTTGAAGAAGTATAATAGATAGCGCCTCTTGCTTCTTATCTCTCGAATTCTATCGACGAGAGTACAAAAGAGGTATTAATACATACTTTAATATATATAAGCTAATCCTAACCTATAACGTTAGTAGTAAGTAGAAGATAGATAGTACTTTCAAGATATAGCTTACTTTAGGATTAATAGGTATATATATCCTAGAGTCGTCCTTTAGTATCTATAATTTAAGTAGAAGAACTACGAAGCTAAGGATAGAAAAGTCTAACAAAAGATATAAATGAAGATCTTATACGATATATAGCGCTACTACGTAACGACTAATAAGTACTAAGTCGAGTAACTAGAAAGTAACCTAGAAAACTAGCCGGCGATAAGTAAATAGTTATTACCTTACCTATACTAAACTCCGATAAGTATAGCATATAGAGCCTCTCGCTTCCTATCTCTCGAATTCTATTAACGATAGTATAAAGGAGCTCGCTATAGATACTACGTTCTTTAGCGTATATTAAGGAAGATCTTTTATAATACAAAGCGCTACTATATAACTACTAATAAGTATTAAGTAAACTAACTAGAGGTTAAGCTAGAGAAACGGCCGGCTATATAGCTAGCTATAGGTAAGTAGCTACTACCTTACCTAGACTATATTCGAATAAGTATAGCTTATAGCGCTCCTAACTTCGTATCTAAAGAATTCTATCGATAATAGTAAAAAAGAGTTCGCTATAGATACTACGCCCTTTAATCCTTTCATTAGGATATAAGTATAGATACGATTTCTTAGCTCGGTAGTAAGCTCGAGTAAGTAATATAGCTTGCTAGAAGGGAAGCAAGATTCAATTTAAGGATATGTAAAAAGTTATCTATAATAAGTTAAAGAGTCTCTTTCTCTCGATCGTTTTAGACTATATATTATTACGTATACTATCTCTTATATAGGTACTCTTTCAATAGTCTACTAATCTATCGGTCGGTATATAGTTAGCTATAGGTAAGCAATTGTTACCTTACCTATACTATACTCGAATAAGTATAGTCTACTATGCCTCTAGTTTCTTATCTTATAATTTTAGACCGACTTGTAGTAGGCGAAAGGTTTCTTATAGACCTAAAGATAGTATAGTAGGATTACTAGGTCTATATAGGTATACTAACGGATATCTTAATATATATAGACCGCGTCTACTATACCGATTACCGCTAGCCTTCTATCTTTACTAAGTCTATAGGGCTCTTTCGCGACTAGATCTTGTAAACGCCGACCTATTAAACGACTAGCGTACTATCGAGAGGAAAGTCTCTACCTAAGAGTTTAAGTATATTATTTACTTTATCGATTAATGCTCTACTAACCTATCGATCGATATACGGCTAGCTATAGGTAAGCAATTACTACCTTACCTATACTATACTCTAACAAGTACTCTAATAAATATAGCTTATAGCGCCTCTAGTTTTATATCTTATAAGTCGGGATTCGTAGGCTTTAAGGAGAAATAGTAAGGAGGTATAGTATAGCCTACTATACTATCTATACTATTACTCCTTACTCTACCTTTACGTTACTCGTTAGCCGGCTTTAGGGCTAGCTATATAGCTAGCTATAGGTAAGGAGTTATTACTTTACTTGTACTTTACTCGAATAAGTATAGCTTACGGCGCCCCTAACTTCGTATCTAAAGAATTCTATTAATAATAGTAAAAAAGAGGTCGCTATAGATACTACGCCCTTCGATCCTCTTATTAGGATATATTTATAGATACAATTTCTTAGCTCGGTAGTAAGCTTAAGTAAGTAATATAGCTTACTAGAAGTTAATAGTAATACTAGGGATATACTACGATCTATTAGTAGCTATATTATTTGAACTTGCGAACCTTACGTTATAATAGCTAAGGCATAGTAGGACTTTACTCTATAGCTAGACATATAGCTAGTCGTTTTATTTTTATTATAAGCTAGTCGTTTACGTTACTACGATAACGTTTCTCTATATATATACCTAGTGTTCTTTTATCTATTCCTTTTTCCCTTTTATATCCTACAAAAATGCCTTTCTATAGAGATACGATTATCGATAACCTAGATAGACTTTTTAGTACCTTTAACGATAGAAACTACTAAGATAATAGCTAAGAAGTAGATCGCGAGTCGTTGCTCTCTCTTTCGAGAATACCGTTACTATCTCTATCTATACTAACGCAAATAATAAAACTATAACGTCCCTAAGGTAAGTTAGCCTATATTTCGTCTTAGATTAGTACTATTTTTTTAGCTATAGAGGAAACTAACGAAGAGCCTATTCGTACTAGTAATACTATTAGTTAGAAAACATAGATTCCTTAGAAGAAATCTATAAGGAGCCTTCTAACTAAGAGTCCTTAGAAACAATGTAAAAGCTAGTTATAGCCTATAAAGTAGGCGTTAAGACGTAGGAAGAGTATCGCTTTTAAAAGCAATACTAGTAGTAAGAAGTTTAAGTAGAAGTAAGGCATAGTTACCCTCTAGGAGATTCGGTTCTATTAAAATACTAAAGATATAGATCTCTTAATAAACAAGCTTCCTTTCTAGTAGCTCGTTAGGGAGATAGTACTATATTATAAAGCCGATCTATACTTTTAGAGTACCGTAATTAAAGCTCTATAGAAAGCGAGTAAGGCGTTCTTAACGACTATATTCGAGCTAGCTAATCTACTTACAATTTACGCTAAAAGTATAACTCTATAGTAAAAAGATATATAGCTTATTATAAAGATCTAGGCACGACTTTTAGGAGAATAATTTCAATAATTCGATATAGTTACTCTAAGTCTTTATAGCTATTCCTTCAATACTTTCCCTCTAATTATAGCTAGCTATACTACTAGCTATATATTTAGCTTTACTTATTATTTTAATATCGTATCGAATCCTACCTAGTCGTATATATATTGTCCTCTACTCTTACTTCTATCGAGCTTTATTAGAGCTTTATTACGTTTTTTTTACTTATTAGACTTTTAATATATACTCTCTAACTATAGCTAGCTATACTACTAGCTATAGATTTAGCTTTACTTATTATTTCGATATTATATCGAACTTTGCCTAGTCGCGTATATTCTATCCTCTACTCTTACTATTATCGAGCTTTATTACGTTATTTTCGGTTATCGTTTATTAGATTTTTTAATATATACTCTCTAACTATAGCTAGCTATACTACTAGCTATAGATTTAGCTTTACTTATTACTTTAGAATTATATTAAATCTGGCCTAGTCGCGTATATAGTAGTAGTAGTAAATTCTTGCATTGCTATACTATTCTAACTACTAGACAAGTAGCTATTACTATCTATTCTTAAAGGTAAAAGCCCTTAGTATATAGCCTCTAGTACAAAACCCTTTACCTCCTTCCTATTATATAGGATTCTATCCCTACCTTTTGTGTTTGTTTAGGCTATAGGATATAGAGAGGATCTCTATAGCTCCTTCCTCCTACTAGGCTCCTATTTACTTCCTACCTTCCTTCTCCTCCTTTTCTAGTTCTTCCTTTGCAAAGGAGAACTGTTCTAGGAGACCCTCCTTAATAATCTACCTCGTTACTTTATTTAGGCCTCTCCTAGTCTAGGTAATCTCCTACTATAATAACACTATCCTTTAGATAAGCTAGTTCCTTATCCTTTGTCTCTCTAGGTAGAAGAGTGTAATATGCTTAGGTATCTAGGCCCTATATCTATATATATACTTTAGTGTCTTGCCTAGAATCCTCCTCCTTGTTAGGTATGCGTTTAGGCTAATATGTTTAGTCCTAATTAGGATTACTATTGTGCTCTACTTCCTTAACTATCCCTAGTATAGTTCCTTGCCTTTTAGCCCTTCTTACTATACTATAGGAAGTTATTAGCCCTACTAGGCTACCTACCTTTTCCTAACTTAGCTTTCCTATTATGTATTCTACCTCTAGTATATCTAGTATGATTTAGGCATCGTTCCTCCCTACTAGATATGTTCCTTAGTCTATCTATTAACCTATTCTACTATCTATCTCTACCTTATCTTTAGGTCTTGTACTTAGGCTATATCCCTACTCCTCCTATATTCCCTCTAGACCTTCTCGCACCTCTCCTAAACATACTTAGTAATAGGTTTATTATCTATCTTAACTAATTGTTATCTTGCTATCTCTTATATATATAGGGAGATAGGAGGGATTTATGCTTCCCTCTAGAGGATCCCCTCTACTATACTTTTGTATACTCCTATAATATGCCTTAGTACCTAGTTTTAGATCCTTTCTAGGCCTAGGGTAGCCCCTTTCCTATATCTAGGTAGTCCTTCTAGTATTATCTATACTTTAGCTCTATATGTTATTGTAGGCCTTACTATAGCTATATATAGGTACTTTGCCTTCTAGAATAACGCTCCCTATATAGATTTACATAGCCTTTAGAGTAAGAATATCTAGGACACACCTTTCTCTACTACTTTCTTAAGATATAGGCCCTACTATAGTTCCGAATCTATCTATACTCTTAGTAGTCGGAGGGATAGAGTAGGTCTATCCTTAAACCCTAGTATATTAACCATAGCTTATAGGTTATATCTTGTTCTACTCCTAGTAAAGTAGATTAGTTAGTACTTCTATAGTATAAAGGTAGCCCCGTATTTAGCTACCTATTGCATATATTTGTTCTATACTATCTCTAGCTTTCTATAGTTCCCTTCTATACTTTTCCTATATATAAGGATATTAGAATTATCTACGAAGCCTATTACTATAGTTCCCTTATCCTCTAGGCTCGGGAGGAGTATAGATACAAAGAATAGGAATAGGATTAGTAAGAGGGTTAATCCTTATAGTATTCTAGTAGTTTAGGGCCTTACCTAGTCTATGAATTCTCCTAGTCTAAGGCATGTAGTCCTATCCTAGAGGAATGACTAGATAAATTGTATAATATACTATAGATATACTTTTATCCTAATATTATATATTAGTCTCTAATGGGATATATTATCGAATACCCCTAATATGTCTAAGCAAAGCATAGATGCTACTATTGTTAGGTCCGTTTTCTAGACTATTTAGACCTATTCTGTTATTAGCTCTAGGGCTAATATAGTAGATATTGCTAGTCTAGCTCCTATTTAGGATTAGGGAAGGAGGTTCCTTTCTTCTACTTCTTTGCTTATTCTCTCTATAACAATGGCCTCTAGGACCTTTGCTAGGGTATTTAGTAGTACTATAGGTCCATATACTCCTAGCTTAGTAAAGTCCGGCTTTTGTAGTGTCTTTAGGACGACTATTATAGAGTATTTAAAGGGTTTAGGGTAGTATCCTTATTGTAGGCATGCTATAAAGAACCTGTATAGTATAGGTCCTAGTTCCTTTCTATATTCCTTAAGTACTAAGTAAATAATCTAATTAGGTCCTAGGGCTTTACCCTTAGGGAGCCTATTAAGTATCTTCTAGAGTTCTTAGAGTTCTCCTATTCTAACTTCTTCCTCTATCTAAAATGGGCTCGGATAGGATGCGTTTTATATATCTTCTAAATTAGCTTTCTTTAGCTCTAGAAAAAAGTATTAAGCTAGCGCTCCTACTTTCCCTTAATTTTCTATTTACAATGTACTATCCTTATCCCTAATCTCTAGGAATTGTAGAAGAGGATATCTTTAGCCTACCCCTTCTCTAGTCTACCTATCTAGTTTCTAGATCCTCTACGGGTCTTTAGTAATTTCGCTAACCATAGCTCTCTAGCCTAAGTTCTTATCTTTCCTAATCTACTTACCTTTAGCCTTTGAAGCTATTAGGTATACTACTAGGTTCCTTTCCGTTCTATCTTAGCTCTACTCCCTCTTTAGGTATCTTATCTTTTTTACTACTATGCTATATTCCCTTATCTAGGTTATTTTAGTATACTTAGATAGTTTAGCCTTTAGAATGTCCTCTTAGATTACCTTAGTAAGTATCTCCTAGATTTCCTAGGCTATTGTATTAAGCTATTATAGTATATCTATTACTCTATTAGAGATTTCTTATACCTCTTCTTTACCCTATCCCTAATCCTATCCTAGTCTACCTTTTTCTATTATAGTCTTTATACCTAGGCTCTAATACTAGTCTAGGCCTATAGTATTATAGTTTAGATTAGTACGTAGTCTAATCCTATTTCTAAGTCTATCCTTGTTCTATATTCCTATATATTTTGTTAGATTCCTATAGTCCTAAATACCTAGTCTAGGGTCTAGTAGCTCCTAGGAGTTTCCTATATAGTTATGCCTAGCTCTAGTAGTACGTTAAGATAGGCCTTTTCTATAATAGTAATAAGGTAGTCTACTACCTAGTATTAGTTCTAGGTATTGTTTCCTCCCTACCTAGGGTAGTATAGGTTGAAATCCCCTAGTAGAATAATCTCTTCTTCCTCTTTTCCTTAGGTTGCATCCTCTATTAGTAGGAGGGTACCTAGGGTATAGTTACTAGTTTGGCTAGATAGGTTGTAGTAGTTTAAAATGTTAACCTATCTATTACCTATAAAGAGTCTAACTATAACTATGTCTCTAGAGCATTCTTTTACATTCTATGTCTATATACTAATCTCCTTAGATATCTATATAGTAACCCTTAGGTATACTACTCCTAGGAGGATAGTATAGTATCCTAGGTGTACTACTATGTTCCTATTATAGGGGCTAATCCATAGTTCCTAGATCGCTACTATCTAGTACTCCTTTAGGTCTAGCTATTAGAGGAAAGGGATTTGGATCTTGTCTATACTATAGTTAGTATTGTACTATAGGATAGTAAGCTTCCCTTAGCTATTATTTATCTTAGGTGTTTTAGTATGCCTATATGTCTTCTATAGCTTCCTAGCTCTAGCTTTAGCTTTAGGTTAGTTACCCTTCGTAGCTTATAGCTAGGGGGAATAGGGAGGAGATCTTAGTGTTCTATAATCTATCTACTAGGGTAGTAGAGTTTATGCCTATCGGTCTCCCTAGTAGTCTTCTTAACCTATCGTCTATTTCTAGGTCTAGGCTTATACTTCTAACTTTTCTCTTAGATCCAATAGTTGTCTACCCTTCTAAGTCCTTTAGGTCTTTTAGGTAGGTTACGTAACTCTAGCTCTTAGTTGCTTAGTCTCTAAATACCCTTACTTTCGTAATAGCTACTTATTTTACCTTGCATAATACTAACTATACTATATAGGTACCTTAGTAGTTACTATACTTCCTTATTATCCCTTAGTATTCGTCTATTCTATATAGTCCTATATATTTTCTATATACCTATTCGGCTCTATGGTATTTTGCAATATGCCTAAATTAGCTATACTTTAGGCATTGTATAGGTCTCTACTTCGGATTAAATTCCTCTATAGTAAGAAGGCTACCTTAGGATACTAGGCCCTTCTATATTATTTCCCTTGCTTAGGCTAAGCTCTATATGTTTAGGATAATAGAGGAGTATATCTTGCCTTCTATTACCTTTCGTCTTTTTAGCTAGGCTACCTAAGATATCCTAAGGTATAGATAGAGTCTTCTGTTCTCTTCCTATATCTTATAGATATAGCTTAGGTCCTTAGGATTGAATCCTACGGTCCTAAAACCGTATGCTAGTACCTAGTGTATTAGAGCCTCTACTATAGTACTAGGGAGTGTCTTCTATATCTACCCTAATTCGTTTATTAACTTGTCTTTAGCCGGTTTAGATACTATAAAGATCCTTAGGTTACTACTCTCAAGTTTCTTAATCGTAATTATCCCTAGGTCTTTAAGTCCCTATAGTATCTCTTAGTTAGTATAGCCTTTTATCTTTTCTTACTCTTCCTTATAGCTAACCCTTATTATAATTATATAACTTTCTAGGGGGATTCTCTATATGCTTAGTATAGCTAGCTAGCCTTAGGAGGTAGCCTATACCTATATTCTTAGTTTGGGTACTTTCGTAGTAGTTTAGAGGCTCTATAGATAGGTTTAGAGAGTGTTTATAGTATCGGTATCCTTTAGTTAGTATAGGAGCTAGGTCTAAGCCCGCTAGAGGAGGGAGAGGAGGGATAGGAAATCTAGGGCTTAGGGAGTATCTAGTACCTTTTAGATATCTTCTATTAGGGTTTGTAGATTCTTTTAGATATTTCTATTCGCTTTTAGCTAATTAGGCTAGTCTTTCGGGCCTTTAGGGCCTAGTTTGGGTATTAGTTAGCCTTTAGGCTAGCTTTAGGATAGAGGCTAGATCCCTCCCTCCCTCTGCCTTTCCTCGGGTCTACCGTCGCGATGTTGTTTCTAGAGAGGTGTACTCGTATCTCCTATGCTTGTAGGCGCTAGTGCCTTAGCCTAGGAGTTAGACATGTTTTGCTAAGTATAGATATTAGTCGCGTATATAATATCTTGTACTCTTCCTATTATCGAGTAGTCTTACTATTATTAAGGTTTTATTACGTTACTTTGTATTATTTGCTACTTACTTCCCTAGAAACGATAGTAATAACGTTTTTGTTATACTAACCTATAATATAATTGTATATAATCGTAACTTTCTTTAATTCGGTATTTATATTATATATCGCCTATTCTTTGCCTATATCGCACTTCTATACCTTTAGTTATATACTTATTATATCTAGAATAGCTAGAAAGTCTATTGCTAGTACTACTAAGAAGAAGAAAGGTATTACTCGCGTCCTTTACAACGTCTATACTACTATACGCAAGATCTAGAAAAGTACTACCTTTAAGCCTAGTAAGCTAAATAAGAAGGCAACTATAGGTATAGGTCGTAGATATCTAAATAGTAAGTTCTACTTCTTATATAGCCGGCTATATAGCTAGCCGTATAGCTAGCTATAGCTAATTATCTTTTAGAAAACGTATCGTAGTAGATTAAGACTACGTAAATATCTATAGACCTTATAATTGCGTAAGCGCTATTTCAAAGACTAGTTAAATAGTTGATCTACGATATCGATTTTATAGGCGCTACCGAGTTCTAGTACTAGTACAATACTATCGAGGCTTTACGTAAGGCCTCTAAAGTATACCTTATAAGCTTTTTCGAGTATATATTGCTCCCTAACTTCCTTAATATATACTAACTCTAGATAGCTATTAACCTACTAGCTATTTATACTATGCGTATTACTATATAGTAGAAGGACATTATTATACTAAGTTTGCTTCTAAAGCCCTATAGTATCTTTATTAGAGATATAGACGTTAGCGAGAATCTATATAAGAACTACTATAAGTAATAAAGGACTAGAAGGATAGCTATTAGCGCTATACTATAGAAAGAAATAACTACTCTATCCTTAAGGACTACGATACTAGTAGTATATATAGAAGAAATAACTACTTTGTCCTTTAGGACTACGATAATAGTAGTAGTATACATAAATAATAATATTCTCTATCTCGATATTTCGTAAATTCCGCCTTTCTATTTTTCGCTATAAACCTATTTAATTTTTATAGGTAAACCTAGATAAACTTCCGGTTTCCTAAAATTGGACCTAGACAATCGGGTTAGGTTCGGGTTTCAATCCGAACCTAATCTAATCTAACCTACTAGGACGTCTATTTCTAGCCTTACTATAGGTATAGAATATAAGAGATCGAGCTTAGAAGGAACTAGAGAGCCTAGATTAAAGTAGGATTAAGAACTCTACTAAAAATAAGTACTTTCTAGCGCTAATTAAGAAGCCGACTAGCTCCGCTACGAGGCTCTTAGTTAATACTATAGACTATAGTTAATAAACTAACTAAACTATAATAATTACTAAGTAATACTAGCTAATAGTTACGACTACTATAACTACTACTACGACTATTGTAACTACTATAACTATTGCGACTATTACTTAGCTAATTGTAAGTAAATAGAAGTACTTACTAGCCTATAGTTTAGATATCTATATAGGTCGACAAAGTATAGATTCTCGAGTAGACTCGACTACGGAAATAGACTAGATCTCGGTAGCTATACTAGTAACGACTATAGTATAATCGGTAGTATATTCGGATAGTAATAATACTATAGTACTAGTCCTAGTCCTAGAGTCTCTAGAAACGGCATATAATAGATAGGTAGTAAATACTACTATTATAACTACTATTGTAACTACTAGAAAGCTAGAGGTTAGCTACTTCGTACAAGGCTTCTATACGCGCTATATAGTAGATCTAGAGAGCTCTATAACCCTTTACTTGGATTGTAGAAGGCATATAAGTACGCTAGTATATAATTGTAGTCTATCTTGCTAATATTCTTATAGTTACATATAATTAAAATAGATACGCGACTAGAAGACACGTAGTAAGAGACCCTAGTAGTAGCAATAGTGCGATTAAGCTTATTAACTTCTAACTATATTTACTTATAGCTAGTCTATTGCCTAATCTATCGATATAGACCTATATACTATCTTCCTTATAGTATAGGTACGAGTAGGCTCCTTAACTTCAATTACTACCTCGAAGAGGTTAGGCGTAGTAGGGGTTAGAAGCTAGTTGTCTATTTACTAACTAGATCTATCGATATAGTCTATTAAACTTCTATTACTAAACTACTAAATTAAGATATCGAGAGTATTAATCGAGACCAAATATAGCCCTTCTTTATAACGTTTGTTTAGTAATAATATCCCTTCTACTTAATTTAATACTACTAAAAGTAATAGCTTAGTATTTAGTACTTCGCGAATACCCTAGTAACCTTAGTAATATTCTTTATTATATAATACTATATAGCGTAGATACTAGAATAGCTAAAGGAGGTAGGTATTAGTTTAATATAGAAAATAATAAGAAGCGTAGGGTTGCCTATTTAAACTATAGATTAGCTACCTAGCCTATCCTTAGCCTAGTAGAAATAACAACTTAGCTTTCGGTAGAGCTATAAGCTAGCTATATTACTAAACTCTCGTACTAAGAAACAAGTTACCTACTTAGTTACGAGTATCGAAGTTACGAAAAGGGAAAGGAGGTAATACTATTACTATAAGGCCTAAGTACGATAGCGGTTTCTACTATATCTACGACCTCTCGTTTCTAGAAGGCTAGTCGATAAACGACGTAACTCTAGAAGAATACGGCACGATATTATATAATAGTTTGAATAATATTATAAATAGTATTATACTAGTAGGAAGAGGTAGTTATATTATTAAAAGGGATATAAAGGTAGTATTTCGTATAGTAGTACTAGTTGTACTATTACAAAGGCAACTTCTTAGACTCTTCTAGTAAGAATAGGCATTCTACGAGAACGCGTTACTATTTAGTTTATATACTATACTATATCTCTTTAACCTCTTTAGAGAAGGACTTTACTAGATTCTACGTAAATACTTAAACTTACAAATACTTAAACTTACTTAGTCTATAGAAGGTAGTAATATACTACTATCTAAACGACTTTATATTTATTATCCTACCTTATTTCGTTAACTACGCGCTAGCTATTCGTAGTACGTAGATTACGATAACAACTTTCCTTAGCGTACTAAGAAACTTTAACTATAGAAGGACTATTAGGTTTTCCAAAGTAGAAGATAATAGCTTAGATATTAGATAGACTACAAGAGCGTAGATCTAATATATCTAGAGTAATAGGATACTTATTAAGGTAAGGCGGAGTATAGTAAGTATATAACAATAGCCTCTTAGAAGAATAGGTTAAGCTTCTTAGATATTGGAGGATATTAGCTTATAAGCGATACGTAAAGGTAACGTTGTAAGAGATATTAAGCCTCTCGAAGCGAGTATAGGCTAGCTAGCCGATTTAAGTCGATTGCTACTATCTTTATTAACTAGCGCTAGCGAAAGTAATTAATACGATAGTAATAAGTCATTTAGGTATCCTACTAGTAGTTAGGAGTACTAGTAGCTAGGCTACTAGTTAGGCCCTTGCCTATAATATATCGTTATATACTAGATAGCCTAGAGATATAGTATTGGTTTACTTACTTAATAGTTAGTCTTATAAAAGCGTTACGGACTATATAGATATAGGGGTCTATACTAGGTAGTATAAGCGTTTCTCCTAGGCTATTAATCCCTTATTAAAAGATTTACCTACCTAGTACTATAACCGCTATATCCGCTATCCTACCTATAATATAAAGTTATATACTAGATAGCCTAGAGATATAGTATTAGTTTACTTACTTAACAGTTAGTCTTATAAAAGCATTACGGACTATATAGATAGGATACTATATAGAAGGCTCCTCTCTATTATACTATATTAGTACCTAACTATAACTATTCCTACTAGCGAATACGAGAGTCCCTACTCCTTTAGTATAGTTAATAGACGTAAGGGCTAGGGCGATAATTAAGGCCTTCGTAACCTACTCCTTAGCTTAATAATACTCTTCGTCCTATCGAAACTTAGCGTCTTTACGAAGGAGAGCAAATAGTAGCTTATAGACGAAATAGTAGCCTATAGACGAAATAGTAGCTTATAGACGATCGAGAACTTATTAATCTAGATCCTAAAGTAGGTAACTATATTGGCTACTCTATAATCTTCTTAATCTAGACGCTATCTAGATATCTACTATTCGTATTAGTAACGTAGCTAGCGATATTAATCTTCTAGTAAAGGAGTTAAAGCTTAGAACTATAGATCGTAAGATACGTATACTCTAAGTTATATAGAACCTAGTCTAGGTTCTAGATATATTCTAGAATAAAGCGACGAATACTAGGCTCTACTTCCTTATCTCTATATCTCGTCTTAGGCCCTTTAATACCTATATTGTCTAGAAATAGTATAGTAATATACGAAATATAGGTAAATAGGACCTAGTTTATAGCTTAGACGAACTAGGTAATAGAATTAGTTACTTCCTATAGAAGAGTCGTCTATCGTACGAGACTAAGTAGTATATCGAAACTAGTAAGGTCTCTACTAGTAATATTTAATATAATCTAGTTATATCCTAAGAAGATATCTATTAGTGTAGCGATAACGTAGTTCCTAAAGGCTTTCGAGAAACTGTCTATATCTAGTAGTAGATTAGCGTCCCTAATCGTTATAGCGTTAAACTTCGTAGTAGTATTAATTAGGCAATATTCTTTGTCCTTTCTAGGGACTAGTTTCTTCCTAATTAGGAAGTATAGATTATAGTATAAAGTATACGATAGTTTAAGAGTACCTACTTATATAGCCTTACGTACTATGTCTTCTATAATTAGGCATAGACTCGGATTAATTCTATAGGATAGATGTTCCTATAGTTTATAAGGAATAGTCCTAATCTTCTATAGTAGTACGATTTCTAGATTAAAACGGCTAAGATATATAAAGTTATATACTAGTATAGCCTCTCGATTATATAGAAGTTCCTCTAGAAGATACCTTTTTATTAGTATAAGCTCTAGACTAGTACGAATATTAGAACGGCGTTTAACTATAAGCCTTAATTCCCTCTTAATTATAGAGAACTTCTTCGTAATATACTTCTAGTTATAGGGTCCTATACCTAGTAGAAGAGCTACTTCTCTATCTAGATAATCTTATCTCTAGTTTAGGTTACTACTAGGATTTAATCTATCTATTATATATATACTATCTTTAACTAGTTTAACCTTATTAGCTATCCGCTTATATAGCGTAAAAAGATCTATCGAAGATACTATAGATAGAGATGACCTAATCCGTAGACGTTTATTCTAGAGGTTAGTATAGTAGAATAGGGCATATACTTACTTCCTTTAAGGTATTACTCTTATTTTCGAGTCGTTTAATTTGTAGCTCGTAGGCCTTTCCTAGTATACTACTAAATATATTACTATAATAACTCCTTAGGGGATTGTTACTAGATACTCCTAATTAGCTATAGGATACTAATAATATCTCCGAGTCTTAGTCTATAGTCCGAAAAACCTCGATCTTAGAGCCTAGTACTAGGTACCTAATTAGCCTACAATCTTAGATCTTCCTATAGTTTTTATAGCTTGGCTTAGTTAGCTTATAATCCCTCTTTCTCTAATTAAAGCGAATAAGACTAGTTGAGACTATATATAGATAAGGCGTAAACTACTAGCCCTATAGTAGCGCTAGGGCTTTTCCCTTACGATCTTTACTAGTAATACGTTACTAGCGTATCTAAGTAGTAGTAACGACTTCCTTATAGGTTTTTTAGTTCTAATTCCCGATATAGCTAGTAAAAACAATCTTATTCTCCTTCTAATTAGTAATAGTACCTTCCTATAATCTATTATCGTAGCTCTACTAGATACTACGTACTATACGAGACTAGGGACGTCTAAAAAGAATAAACGTTTCTAGATTAGTCGCTATCTAGAACGTAAACGGGAATACGACTCTAACGCCTTTTATATCTAAAACTACTTCCTTATTAATTAGTAAGCGAAGCTACTAGGCTAGAACTAAAGGTATAATAAGAGACTCCGACCTATTATCGATTATAGAATAGACTAGAGTACTACGGTTCCTAATCTTAATATCGATATAGATACTTAGTATAAAGGTAAACTCTCGAGTTACTATAGATAGGTTAACGTCTCTAGGCCTACTATATAGCTCCTCGATATTAGTAGAGGGATTTTACCTAATCGGGGTACTAGTAAACTAAACTATATAGGTACCTACTATACTAGATACCTTATTAGTACTAGTAGTCTCCTCTATCTCTACTACTAGTAACTCTTAGAAGTATAGGAGATACTCTAATATCCGAACGTTAATATACGTTACCTTATCCTTATCCTTATAGAAGGCTACTAGATCGCATATAAACTCTAGATCGTTAGGTACTTGCTTCTAGAAGAGGTTAGTCGAAACGCTATAGGCTAAAACATTATCTATAGGAACGCTAGATTTGAGATTAAGAAAGTAAGAGGTCTAGAAGATATTCTAAATCCTAGTCGTATTACTAGCTCAATACTTCTTAATATAGTTATTAAAGCGAAACGACTTTAGGTTACTATCCTTCTTCCTATTATAAATAGTAGGTTAGTAGGCCTAGAAGGAGAGTTATTAGTATTATCTATTATCTCGATTCCCTAAGACTTAGTAACCTCTAATTCTAATATAGTAGAAGCGATACTATTAGTAGGAGATATAGTACTAGACACGGTACTAGATATAGTACTAACTTGTTATTAAGCCCTCTATTAAGCTATAACGAGACTCTTAGTTTTAGTAATAGTCTCTCGTTATTCCTTAGCCTTATTAATAGTCTTTCGACTTTGTATACTTATAGGGAATATACTAGGCCTCGAGGGATTCTTAGCCTAAGATCTAGTTATAGTAGGTATTATAGTAACCGTATCCGTATTATCGCTACTCTTATTCTCTTAGAGACTATATATCTATATAATTAGCTAGTCGTTCTATATTATCGCGGCTACTTTAATAGCTATAGTAGGAATAGAACTATCCTTAGTACATTATTCGTCTAAGAGCTTCCTAATTCTCTTACCTTCGTACTTATACTTGATAAGGTTATCCTTATATCGTTCGATATAGGTAGTAGTATTACATACTTTAAACTAAGGATTAGTATCGCTACTAGGCTCTAGTAGATACTATCTATTAATTTAGGTAAACTCCTTCTAATACTCTATTATCTATTACTATAGCGTCTTAGAGGTAGTAAATATAGTACTATTAAAGTCTATATCTAGGCTAGGTTCTAGTACTTGTCTAATACTTAGACCTATACTACTTAGTCCTATAATAGGATCGCCTATCCTAAATAGCGAACGTCGGATTTACTCGTTAATTAGGTTAGGTTCCTCGTTAGAAGATATTAAGGCTTAGCTTAGTCTAGTACTAGAACTTGTTTAAACGAGTATATAAAGTAGGTTGTAAGATAAGTTAAAAAAAATCTTTTTATACTTTTATTACTTTTATAAAAATAAAGAATACTATAATTACTATTATACTACTTATGTAGCGGATAGCCGACGCGTGTATTAATTGAATAGACTCGAAGTACTAGTAGCTACTAGAACACTTGAGTAGCGGCGGCGGCGACGACGAGGTATCGGCGCGTCGCGCTAAGGTGTTAACAATACTAGCTACGTAGTAGTCGATAGAGGTACCTAGATATAGGTACGTTAGAAATATAGAGGGCTTACAACTACTTAATGTAACTAGTACATTCGAGAAGGACTATCTATAAGGAAGTCCGAATATAAGTAGTATAGTAGTTATAGCCTTAGGCATTATGCACGTAATAGAGGCATATATATACACACTTCAAGTATATAGGAGATACTTACTAAGGTAACCTAAGAGGATATCCTAAAGGCTAAGTCCTCTAAGTATACTAGAATAACCTAGTTAAGGGAGTATAGTAAAGTAGTAAAAAAGATAAGATACTTAAAGAGGGAGTAGAGCTAGGATAGAATAGAAGAAAGCCTAGTAGTATATCTAAAGGCCTTATAGGCTAGAGGTAAACAGATTAGGAAAGATAGGAGCCTAGGCTAGAGAGCTATAGTTAAGGAAATTACTAAGGATCCTAAGAAGATATAGAAGCTAGCTAGGTAGGCTAAGGAGGAGGTAGGCTAGAGGAATCCCCTTCTATAATTCCTAAAGATTAGGAATAAGAATAGTGTAATATAAGTAGAGAACTAAGGAAAGGTAGATATACTAGCCTAATACTTCTTTCTAGAGCTAAGGAAAGCTAAACTAGAAGATATATAAGACATAACCTACTCAAGACTATTCTAGATATAATAAGAGGTTATACTAGGAGAACTCTAGAAGATACTTAATAGGCTCCCTAATAGTAAAGCCCTAAAACCTAACTAGATCCTTAACCTACTACTTAAGGAATATAGATAGGAACTTGGACACCTACTATATCAATTGTTTATAGTATACCTATAATAGGGATACTATCCTAAATCCTTTCAATACTCTATAATAGTTATCCTAAAGAAACTATAGAAGCTAGACTATATTAAGCTAGGAGTATATAGACCTATAGTACTACTAAATACCCTAGTAAAGGTTCTAGAGGCGATTATTATAAAGAAGATAAGTAAAGAGGCTAAAGAAAGGGACCTCCTCCCCTAATCCTAGATAGGAGTAAGACTAGGAAGATCTACTATATTAGCTCTAGAGCTAATAATAGAATAAGTCTAGATAGTCTAGAGAATAGACCTAACAGTAGTAGTATTAATACTATGCCTAGATATATTAGGGATATTTAACAATATATTATATTAACGACTAATATACAATATTAGGATAAAAGTATATCTATAATATATCGTATAATACATTTAGTTATTCCTTTAGGATAGGACTATATGCCTTAGACTTGGAGAATATATAGACTAGACGAGGCCCTAGATAACGGATATATCCTAAGGATTAATCCTCTTACTAATTCTATTCCTATTCTTTATATCTATACTCCTTCCTAAACTAGAAGGCAAGGAAACTATAGCAATAGGCTTTATCGATAACTTTAATATCCTTATATATAGGAAAAGTATAGAAGGGAACTATAGGAAACTAGAGATAGTATATAACAAATGTATACAATAGGTAGCTAAATATAGGGCTACCTTTATACTATAGAAATACTAGCTAATCTACTTTACTAGGAGTAGAACAAGATATAACCTATAGGCTATAGTTAATATACTAGGATTCGAGGATAGGCTAGCTCTATCCTTTGGATTACTAGGAGTATAGATAGATTCGAAGCTAAAATAGGGCCTATATATTAAGAAAGTAGTAGAGAAAGGCATAGCCTAGATACTCTTACTCTAAAGGCTATATAAATATATATAGGGAGTATTATTCTAGAAGGTAAAATACCTATATATAGCTATAGTAAGGCCTAAAATAATATATAGGGCTAAAGTCTAGATAATACTAGAAAGACTATCTAGATATAGAAAAGGGGCTACCCTAAGACTAGAGAAGATCTAGAACTAGGTACTAAGATATATTTTAGGAGTATATAAGAGTATAGTAGAAAGGGTCCTCTAAAGGAAAACTCAAACCCCTCCTCTCTCCCTATATATATATAGGAGATAGTAAGACAATAGTTAGTTAAGATAGATAGTAAACCTACTACTAAATATATTTAGGAAAGATATAGGAAGGTCTAGAGGGAATGTAGAAGGAAGAGGAATATAGCCTAGGTATAAGATCTAAAAACAAGGTAGGGATAGATAGTAGAATAGGTTAATAGGTAGACTAGGGAACACATCTAGTAGGGAGGAATAATACCAAAATTATAGTAGATATACTAGAGGTAGGACATATAATAGGAAGACTAAGTTAGGAGAAGGTAAGTATCCTAATAGGACTAATAGCTCCCTATAGCCTAGTAAGAAGGAATAAAAGGTAAGGAGCTATACTAAGGATAATTAAGGAAGTAGAGTACAATAGTAATCCTAATTAGGACTAAACACATTAGTCTAAATGTATATCTAACAAGGAGGAGAGTTCTAGGCAAGATACTAGAATATATATATATAGATATAGGGCCTAGATACCTAAACATGTTATACTCTTTTGCCCTAAGAGATAAAAGATAAGGAACCAACTTCTCTAAAAGATAGGGTTATTATAGTAAGAGATTACCTAGACTAAGAAAGGCTTAAATGACGTAACTAGATAGATAATTAAGGAGGGCCTCCTTAAGTAGTTCTCTCTTATAAAGGAGGGACTAGAGAAGGAGGAAGATAGGAAGTAAGAATAGGAGCCTAGTAAGAGGAAGGAGCTATAGAGATCCTCTCTATATCTTATAGCCTAACTAGACATAAAAAGTAGGGATAGAATCCTACATAGTAGGAAGGAAAGGAAGGGTTTTGTACTAGAAGCTATAGGCTAAGGGCTTTTATCTTTAAAGGTAGATAGGGATAGCTACTTGTCTAGTAGGTAGAATAGTATAGTAATACAAGAATTTATAATATATTGTTTAGAATAGCTCTATAGATAGTATCTAGTAGTTCTAGATAAGGCCTTACTTAAGGGCTTTATTTGCTTATACTAGGGTTTCTAGCTAAATTATTAGGGAGGAGTACTTCTTCTTCCCTCTATCTCTTCTAAGCTAGACTAATCTTATAATTTTTAGTCCTAGATAGTATAGCTAGTTTTGTCTCTAGAGCTCTACTTCTATTATATCTAGCTTATAGCTTATAGATACTCTATATACTAGGATTGTATACCTCCTAACTATTATCTTTACTAAGTAGCTAAGTACTATAGTCTACTCCTTATCTACCTTAAGTTACTCCTTCTCTCCTTTATCTACTAGGAAAACTTAGATAATCCTAGTCTTACTAGCTCTTACTACTACTACTACCTTGTTCCTAATTTAAGCTACTATCTCTTTACTTATAGGATAGCTAATCGTCTCCTTTTCTTCTTTATTATCTATATATAAGATAATATAGTTAAGCTAGTATAGGGACGCTTAGAGGGAGCTCCCTTGTTAGTAGGCCTTTATTACTATTTCTATATAGGTCTTTAGGCCCTAGTTCTAGGTCTTTTATATTTACTATATTGTCTTCTATATAATACTCCTAATCTTATTAGCTTCTTAATATTTTATTACTTTAAGGGCTCTAAGGAGCTTATTAATGGTTGTCCTTACAATCCTTAGTAAGGTATTATTATCCTTTACTACCCTTTCTATCTAGACTACTATACGTTCCTATTCTTCTTTCTTCTTCTTCTTCTTCTTCTTCCCTTCCTTCTTTTATATCTCGTTTACGTTCTCTATCTAGTCTTAGATATAGACTATAACAATAGTAGTATATATAAATAATAATATTCTCTATCTTAATATTTCGCAATTTCCGCCTTTCTATTTTTCGCTATAAACCTAGTTAATTTTTATAGATAAATCTAGATATACTTCTAGTTTCCTAATATTGTATCTAGATAATTAGATTAGGTTCGGATTTCAATCCGAACCTAACCTAACCCAATCTATTAGGACGTCTAGTACTATATAGAGACTATTAGCTAAAGGTTACTAAATATTACTTAAAGTTAAAAAAGATTACTAGAGAATAATAAAAGTTACTAGAAAGTAATAAGACTTCTAAGACGAACAATATCTATAATAATAGACTTATAGTAAAGTCTTAGATAGTTAATAGATATTACGCTTAGAAGGGCCGACTATATTTAAATAGATTATAAAGCGTAATAGAAGATATAAGAAATAGTAGGCGCTAGAGTACGAATAGTAAGTATATTATTTTCTATAATTAGAGCTAAATCTGAAAGATATTAAATTAGACTAGTTATATAAGATTAGTTATATAATCCTAGATATCCTTAATAGGGAAGAGGTTGCTTATTCCTAGATAGATTATTAGTTCTAATACTAGATAATATAGCTATCCCTATATATATTAGTCTTATATATACTAGTCGACTAATATCTTTAATAAAATAATATCTAAAAGATAATAGGAGATAGCAATAGGGACTAAAAGGTTAAGATTAGTATAGATTAGTATAGCTTACTACTATAATATAGATAGTCCTTTAACTATATTTCTATACTCTTTTACTTAATAGTTATACTTCTTATTTATAATAATAATAGCCTTTTCTAAGTAGATATTAACGTTTAGTAGATAGAAATATAGTAGTAGAGATATTAGAGTATCTACTAAAGCCTATAAGTAGAAACGTACTTTTACGTTTAATGTAGTAGTTTATATGTAGATTAGAGTATAATTATATTATTTAGTATTTTTATATAGTACCTTTATTTATCTATATTATAGGTAATTTAGAATGTATTATTATATTACTATAATATTATATAATATACTAGTTAGTATATATAAAGTTTATATATACTTAATTATACTCTAATTAATTTTAGATACTTTACTAAGGCCTAGTATCTTTTCCTATATTGCTTAATTATATATTCTATAAAGTAAATATAGCTAGCGAAGGAGAGTACCTATACGCGATACTAGCTACGAACCTAGAGGCAACGACGTCGCTAATAAAGCTAAATCTCTCCTACCTATGAGTACTACCTAAGGGGGCAACATAAGGCGCCTAGGTAAAAAAGGAGTCTAGCTCTAAGGCGACTATAGCTTATTAGAAAACTAGCGGCTACCTATCGAGCCTAGCGTAGCTATAACTATTATAAGAACTAATACTAAGTCGATAGGCTAACCTTTCTAGAAAGGGAATCTACCCTAGGGATAAGGAACTAGAGTAGTAACCTAGGACTAATTGCCCCGAAGAGAAGGGAGGAATAACTAAAGAGGAGGTTTCAAAGATTACTAGAAGGAGGAGGAAATATAGAGGATAAAGTACTTAGTATATCCTATAGCCTATAGCCCCTAGGGGAGTATAGCCCTAGACTTGCCCCCTAGGCCCTAGCTCCTATAGGGGCACTAACAACATTAGTTCTAAAGGCTAGGCATCTAATATAGAGAGTCCAAATTCTAGCAATATAAGTTATGTAATTAGATACTAAGTAAAGATAGGAATAGTTTATAGCTTAGTAGAGAGCTATAGTAGAAGTTAACTAGAAAGTAGGAGGAATAATAAGGACCTATATTGAAAGGGGAGGAAGGAAAGGGAGGAAAGGGATAGGGATACTATCCTATTCCCTAAACTAGATCTCCCTCCTACCTAGTTTAGGAGCTATAAAGGAATAAGTTAAAGCAAAGGATACTAAACTAGAGGAGGTAGATACGATCTAGTTAAGGCGATAGAGGCATAGGGAACCTCTTAAAGTTTAAAAGACTAGTATAAATAAGGGTAGGACTTAGTATCCCTAATAACATAATAGAATATAGAGGTTTTTAATACTATACAAAACTAGTAGGGGCTTCAAGGAAGTTAGGAAGGTAGAGTAAAAGGCCTTTACCCTCCTAAGGAATATACTAGAGATAGCTACTTGTCTAGATTTGGAATAGTATAGCAATATAATTAACCTACCTACCTATAAAGTAAACATATCTAACTCCTAGACTAGGGTACAAGCGCCTACAAGTATAGGAGATATATATACACCTTTCTAGAAACAATAAAGTAATAGTAGTCCTAAGGAAAGGCAAAGGGAGGGAGGGATCTAGCCTCTATCCTAAAGCTAGGCTAAGGGATAACTACTACCTAAACTAGGCCCTAAAGGCCCGAAAGACTAGCCTAACTAGGTAAAAACGAATAGAAATATATAGAAGAACCTCTAAACCCTTATAGACGATATCTATATCTAAAAGGCACTAGATGCTTCCTAGGCCCTAGATTTCCTATCTCTCCTCTCCCTCCTCTAAAGGGCCTAGACCTAACCTCTATACTAACTTAAGGATACTAATACTATTAATATCCTCTAAACCTACCTATAGATCCTCTCAACTCCTCTAAAGATACTCGATCTAAAAACATAGATATAGGCTACCTCCTAAGACTAGCTAGCTATACTAAGTATATAGAGAATTCCTCTAGAAAGTTATATAATTACTGTAAGGATAGGTTATAAGGAAGAGTAATACAAAATAAAAGGCCTTACTAACTAAGAAATACTATAAGGACTTAAAGACCTAGGGATAATTACTATTAAGGAACGTAAGAGTAGCGACCTAAGGATCTTTATAGTATCTAAGCCTACTAAAGAAAAGTTAGTAAGTAAACTAGGGTAGATCTAAAAGACACTTCCTAGTACTATAGTAGAGATCCTAATATACTAGGTACTAGTCTATAGTTTTAGGACTTTAGGATTCAATCCTAAGGACCTAAACTATATCTAAAAGATCTAGGAGGAGAATGGAAGGCTTTACCTAAATCTTAAAATATCCTAGGTAGCCTAGCTAAAAAGCCTAAAGGCTAGGGAGAGCAAGATATACTCCTCTATTATCCTAAATATATAGAGCTTAGCCTAAGTAAGAGAAATAGTATAGAAAGGCCTAGTATCTCAAGGTACCTTCCTTACTATAGAGGAGTTTAACCCTAAATAGAGACCTATATAATGCCTTAAGTATAGACAATTTAGGCATATTGCAAAGTACTATAGAGCTAAATAGGTATATAGAAAATACGTAGGACTATATCGAATAGACGAATACTAGGGAATATTACTAATATGTAGTAACTATTAAGGTACCTATATATTATAATTACTATTATGTAAGGTAAAACAAGTAGCTATTCCTAAAGCAAGGGTATTTAGAGCCTAAGTAACTAAGAGCTAGAGCTACCTAATATGTCTAAAAGACCTAAAGGAATTAGAAGGATAGATAACTATTAGATCTAAGAGAAAAGCTACTAGGAATACGAGCCTAGACTAGGAGATAGAAGATAGATTAAGAAGACTACTAGGGAGACTAATAGGTACAAACTCTACTATCCTAGTAGGTAGATCCTAGAATAATAAAATCTCTTCCCTATTCCTCCTATCCTTAGAGTAGGAAGGGTAACTAAGCTAGAGCTAAGGTAACGAAGCTATAGAGGACATATAAGCATATTAGGATACCTAGAATAAATAATAGCTAAGGGTAGCTTACTATCCTATAGTACAATATTAGCTATAGTATAGACAAGATCTAGATACTATTCCTCTAGTAGCTAGACCTAAAGGCCTACTATATAGTCGTAATCTAGGAACTATAGGTTAGTCCCTAGAACAAGAATATAGTAGTATACCTAGGATACTATACTACACTCCTAGGTATAAAATACCTAAAGGTAGCTATATATATATCTTAGGAGATTAGTATACAAGTATAGAATACTAAAGAATACTCTAGAGACCTAATCTTAGCTAGACTCTATATAAGGGATAGATAGATTAATACTTTTAACTACTATAACCTATCTAGCCCTACTAGAGATTATACCCTAGGTACCCTCCTACTAGTAGAAGGGATAGTCTAGAGGAGGGAAGAAGAAGAGATTATACTACTAGGGGATTTTAACCTATACTATCCTAGATAGGGAGGGAACAATACCTAAAACTAATATTAGATATTAGACTACCTTATTACGATTATAGAAGAGGCCTACCTTAATCTACTACTAGAGCTAGGTACAATTATATAGGAGAATCCTAGGAGCTATAGTACTACTAGACCCTAGATCTAGTCTTTAGGACTATAGAAATCTAATAAAATATACAAGAATATAGAATAAGAATAGACCTAGAAATAGGATTAGACTACGTACTAATCTAAACTATAATCCTTAGGCTTAGGCTAGTACTAGAGCCTAGGTACAAAGGCCTTAATAGAAAAAGGTAGATTGGGACAAGATTAGGGAAAGGATAAAGAGGAAGGTAAAAGAGGTTACTACTAGAATAATAGATATACTATAGTAGCTTAATATAATAGTCTAAGAGGTAGAGGAGATACTAGCTAGGATAGTCTAGGAAGACATCCTAAAGGCTAAGCCCTCTAGGTATACTAAAATAACTTAGTTAAGGGAGTATAGTAAAGTAGTAAAGAAGATAAGATACTTAAAGAGGAAGTAGAGCTTGGATAGAATAGAGGAGAGCCTAGTAGTATACCTTATAGCCTTATAGGCGAAAGGCAAATAGATTAGGAAAGATAGGGACCTAGGCTAGAGAGCAATAGTTAAGGAAATTGCTCGGGACCTAAAGACGATATAGAAGCTAGCTAGGTAGGCTAGGGAAGAGATACGCTAGAGGAATTCCCTATCCTAATGGTTAGAATAAGCATTCTCCTACTAACCATGCATAGTCTATCTCCTTTAGGAGTACTATAAGGAATTGAGATTGCTTTATATATACGTTTATTGCTATGTACTTAGCTTCTATAGTTAATGTAGCAACTAACTTCTACTTCTTGCTTATCTAAGAAACTAGTAATCCATAGAGAAAGAAGATACTTCTAAGGATCGACACTCTATTAGCTTTATCTATTGCATAATTAGAGTCTAAATACCCTATTAGCTTTCCTCTACCCCTCCTAAACATTAATCCTAGACTTAGGAATGATCTTAGGTATCTAGCTAGTTTTCTAAGTGCTTTTAGATATCTCTTGAATAGATCTAATGTATATAATCCTAATCTTCTAAGGGTAAAAGCAATGTTAGGTCTTGTTATAGTTATTAGCTATATCTATGTACTATTCTAGCTTTAGTACTTAGTCTTGTTATACCTTTCTTTATTTAAGTTAGATTTTCTTAGACTCTTATAGCTATTAAGTAGTAATAAGGTTAGGTAGGCTATTTCTTTAGTTATTCCAATCTTAGTAAGGTTTTCCTAGATATAGTGTTCCTAGTCTAGCTTTAGAGTACTATTCTTTCTATCTCTAGTAAGCTTTATCCTAAGAATTTTGGTTAGTTTACCTAGGTCTTTGATTTTGAATACCTTGCCTAGTTCCTTCTTAAACTAGAGAACATCTCCTAGCTTTAGTACTACAATAGGAATGCTATCTACATAGGTAAGAACCATTAGGTTCCTTCCTCTATAGATAAGCAAACATAGGTCTACCTCTAACTAGTAGAATCCCATTTCCTCTAGCTTTGAGATTATAAGATATATAGCTTGTTCTAGTCTCTTGCTACTTGTTTTAGGCTATATAAGCTCCTTAGGATTTTTAGGGCCATGCCTTTTGAAACTTCTATACCTAGTAGTAGGATCATGAAGATGTCTTCTTGTAGGGTACTTTTAGTAAATGCATTGTTCACATCTACTTGGTATAGCTCTAGATATCCACTTAGTATAGCTCTAGATCCTTTTTACATATAGTAGCTATAAACACTCTAAGTGTATTATGCCTAACTATTAGTACAAATGTCTCCTAGAAATCTATCCCAAATTTCTAAGAGAACCCCTTTGTAACTAGTCTTACTTTAAACTTGTTAATTGCTCTACTAATTAGTCTCTTTACATTAAACACCTATTTTGAAGTAACTAGGTTTGCTCCTTTTAGTAGAACTACTTAATCTTAGGTATAGTTGCTTCTAAGCGTAGTTAGTTCCTTCTAGATTGTATCTTCCTATATATAACCCTATTTAGGATCTTGTATTGCCTCTTAGTAGGTTCTTAGGATTAGAACCTCCTATCTTTATGTAATCCCTAGTATAAAGGTAGGGAATGCAACCTTATAAACATACTCTAGAAGTTCATCTATCTAATCCATACTTAGATCTAGGTCTTT
>LFZO01000562.1:0-28366 GCA_001578225.1 Pseudocercospora musae
CCGCCCTACCTCTCGTCGTTATCGATAGTGTCCCCTAGCGAGTTATTAGCTAGGGTAGAGGAATTATTGTCCTATTCGGTATTAGGAAGGTTTTCCTAGTTGTTTTCTTAGCTAACCGGGTTGGATACCGAGGCCTTTGCTTTCTTCTATACTATTTTAAGTACTACGTAGTACGCTTTAGGAGAGCAATTCGTATATAAAAGAGGTATATAATGCGTAGTGTATAGTACTCGATTAGAACTACTCGAATTGCTAAGGAAGAAAGGGAAGAGAGGTATCTAGGGGGAAGATATATGCCTATAGGCTAAGACGGATCGCCCCGGGCCTTCTTGGCCTATTTCGACTCTAGATAGGCCAACTAGGCCCGTAATTGTAATATAAATTATCTACGAGAATACCTCCTTATCGAGGGTATCAAGGTCTACGAAGCCGTCGCTATCGTCGTCGTAGTCTAGCGGGTCCGTTTAACTATCTATAAGACCGTTAGAAGGAAGCTCTATTTATAATAAAGGTAAGGATCTTAATAGTAACGAAGTAGTTATCGTTACCTATAGAGCCTAGATACTAGACTAGACCGTATTAATTTAACGTACTATCTTTAACTTAACGTCTCTTACTATAGCGCTTATTACGGCGGACAAGTCGCTTATACCGCTTATATATCTAGTAGGACTTAGTATACTCGGAGCCTCGCTAGCGGCGCTAATAATAGAGATACTTAAAGACTCTAATAGCGAGCTAATTCTATATCTTAAGCTACGGCCCTTAGCTAGTATTCTTAGTATATTAAATATAGGCGATAGTACCTCCTTTAGTATAGCTCCTTATATCTATAACCCTTGCTAAAGCCGTTTAGACTCGAAGTCTAAACGACGACGCTTAGTAAGCTAAGTAGTATTACTATCGATAGTACTTAGTATCGATAAGTCGATAACTTCTACTCGATAAATAGGCGTTATTAGAATAGCTAGATTTAATACTACTAGAGCCGCTACTAGAGCTATTACTACTAGAGTCGTTACTACTAGAGCTAGAGCCTAACTACTATTACTACGCTAAGAGAGTATCGATAGTATAGTATTATATATATTCTCGGTAGGACTATTGAATACCTTTAACTCCTTAGTATTTAAGACCTTCTCGCGCTATACTTTATCTAGTCGAAATAGTATCTCTATAGCCTTATCGAGAAGTTAATCTTATAGTATCTCTATAACGATAACTCCGGAAGCTCCGTTAAGAGGCCTTCTAGCAATTACTCGGCGCTTAATTATTGTACGATAAGCCCTTACTAGATCGCTAATAAGAGGCTTATTAGTAGGCTAAGTAGTAGTAATAATAGACTTAAAGCTATTATTCTAGTTACGTACTTTGCTAGTTACTCGCTTATAAGCTATAGTAGCGCTAACTTTAGTAAGAGTAAGCTTACTAGCCGCCGAGACATAGCTATTACTATTAAGTCGAGTATTGCTATATTCCTTAGTAATAGTAGCGACGATAATATCGTCTTAAGAAGGTCTAGTATTAACTAACGTTTAACTACTAGTTTGAGTACTAATTAGTATAGAAATAGGCTCCTTAATTAGCGCGGATATTGGCGTAGAGATAGGCTCTACTAGCGTAGAGATAGGCTCTACTAGCGTAGAGATAGGCTCTACTAGTATAGAGATAGGCTCTACTAGTATAGGAACGACTATTATATTTACTTTATAGGCCTAACTAGCTACTAAGCGATAGGTCGTTAGACTATCAAGTAATATAGTCGGACTATATAGCGTAGGTTAACTATAATAGTCCCTAAATATAGCTAGTAGCGTATAGAAGGGGGGCCCTAAGCGAGGGTATAGATCGCTCTATAAGAAGATATAATATAGGTCGAGAAGTATAGTAATAGGTAGTAGGATAGGTCGAGGGGTAATAGGAACGGCTATAATGCTAAGAAGCTTCAAATAGGAGGTATTTGCTAACAAATCTAAGCTACCGAGTACTTTCCGTATTCTTAGAAGCCTAATATATACCTCTCTCGAGGTATAGACCTAGTTCTAATTATATCGCTCCCTCCCTAAGATATCTACGACTTATCCTATAACGGCTCCTAGAGTAATTGCACGTAGGCTACTAGACCTATATAACTATTAGTAGCCGCCTAGCGACCTTCGTATACCTCTTACTAAACTCTCTACCGTTATATATATAGGTAGGGGATATATAGTAGCTAGTATATAATAGGTACTATACTAGTAGTAGAGGAATTTGATAGAAGCCTAGGATAGGGTTTAAGCTACTACGCTAAGCACTTAGTATACTCCTTTACTTAACTATTAATAGCCTAGCGTAGGGTTTAATTAGCGTATTTGCGATTATATAAGCGTACATAGTTAACTACACGAGCTCGTGCAGTTACCTATGCTTTTATTCACTTAATCCTTTACGCACGGATAACTGCACCGAGCTTATTCATATGCTAGTAGACTAGTGTGTGCCACTGCCGCGTGCACGGAGCGTAACTGCCAATTCAAACCTTGTGCGCAAGTTGCCTACTTCCGACATATTGGATGTTGCGATATCATAGTGCGACATACGCGGTGGCCGTTGGGCAAAAGGGTCTCCCTGTCTGTGATTTTCTTTCCTTCAACACCATCTATACAACTCTTGGAATTGGAGAATCGTTTTCTTTGTGCTGACTTATCGCAGCGAACAATCGCAAGGGCTGCGAAGCTTTGGGGCCGCGGCTGTGACATGCGAAACGCCTGCAACGTTTGTTCGAATCAGAGCCAGCATCTGCAGCGTAGCATAGCTCCTGGTTGGAGCCACGACGAACATCAATCACTGTCATACTGCCAGGGAGGAGCGACAGCGAGCTTCACTGCACAGTAATCCTCGCGACGAGCTGGAGGAGAAGAAGGAGCTGGAGGAGAAGAAGGAGCTGGAGGAGAAGAAGGAGCTGGAGGAGGAAGGTGGAAGAAGGTGTGAGTGAGTGAGTGGTCGGGGATTGGGGAAGTGGTTGCCAGAAGGGAAATAATGCTTGCGATCCGGCTGCAGTAAACACTACGAACCTACGCAAGCAACGGCACGGCGCTGCCTCGCAGCCATATCCACACCCTACTCGTAGCCTTACCGCTCCTGGAGCGTAGGTTCCATCATCTCCCACTCGAATCGCGATTCCTCCCTCTGCCACGTCCATCCAACATGTTGGGGATAGTGGAGAGCGTGCTGCCCACGAGGTGGCGCCGAGACCGCGACATTACAGATCCGAATAAGCCTGGATCGTACTCCGCTCTCCTCACGCCATACCTCGAGAGCGTGTCGCTCAAGGCGTGCACGCATCCCATACGCACCATCACGTTGGTCGCCATCCTCGGAAGCGCATTCTACGTCAATTTGCTCGATCAAGGCTTCTTCCAGCCCTCAATCGCTTCGGTCAGCAAGATCGACTTGGCTTCACTTTCAGAAGGCAGCAGGCGATTACATTTGGGCCAGGACACGGCATGGAAGTGGCAGTTGGAAGAGAATGGCGTTCAGAAGGTGCATCATCCACGCGAAGAGGAGCTCTCGCTGGTCACATTGGACTTCTTGGATGCGGGCAACAACTCGCCGAGCGCGGTGCCAGTGGCTAAGGGCATTGCGCTTCCAGAGCGCAGCTCTGCTGAGATTGTGCCCTCCAGCGCCAACATTCTCTCCCCCATCTCCTCCGACTCGTATCTCGCATTTTCCATGCCATATGCAGAGACCGCCCAATTCCTCGAGGGCGTCAAGGAAATCCCAGCACCACCAGGCACCTTTGAAGAAGATGACGGATCAGACGATGAAGTCGAGCAGAAGAAATGGCTGATGAAGACCGCGAAGACTGGTCCCCGTCCGCATGGAATGGTCGACTGGGCACAGAACTCCTGGAATGCATTTCTGGACTTGATCAAGAATGCCGAGACTCTTGATATCGTCATCATGTCTCTGGGCTATCTATCCATGTACCTGACCTTCATCTCGCTCTTCCTGAGCATGCGGCGGATGGGCTCCAACTTCTGGCTTGGCACCACCACGCTCTTCAGCTCCGCCTTCGCATTCCTCTTTGGCATTGTCGTGACGTTGAAGCTCGGCGTGCCGGAGAATGTGGTCCTGCTATCCGAAGGTGTGCCGTTCTTGGTGGTCACGGTTGGCTTCGAGAAGCCCATCATGCTGACCCAGGCTGTGCTGTCTGCCTCCTACCAGGCCAAGAACGGCAACGGCAATGGTGAAGCCTTCACGATCCAAAAGGCTGTCCAGCAGGCCATTCGAGAGCGTGGCTTCGAGATCATTCGCGACTACGCAATCGAGATCGCTATCCTCTCCGCCGGCGCCTTCTCTGGCATTCAAGGCGGACTTCGACAATTCTGCTTTTTGGCAGCCTGGACGCTCTTCTTCGACTGCATCCTGCTCTTCACCTTCTACACCGCAATCTTGACCATCAAGCTAGAGATCAACAGGATCAAGCGCCATGTAATAATCAAGAAGGCCCTGGAGGAGGAGGGTGTCAGCAGACGTGTTGCAGAGAATGTTGCCTCCAGCAATGACTGGCCTAACGGCGACACCATCTCTCCCAGCACCGTCAACATCTTCGGCATGAAAGCCCGCGAGAGGAGCATACCGCGTTTCAAGGTGCTTATGGTTAGTGGTTTCATCTTGATCAACGTGGCCAATCTCTGCAGTATGCCTTTCCGCGGCACTCGACACAACACGCCAGTCTCCACCGCTGGACTGTCTTCTGTGGTCACACAGCCGCCGATGGACCCATTCAAGGTCGCTGGGAACGGTCTTGACTTTCTCTTCGCCCACGCCGAGCGTAACAAGCAGCCACTGAGTGTGACCGTCTTCCAGCCGATCAAGTACGAGCTGCAATATCCCTCGGTGCACTACGCCGCTCCAGAACCGCAAGATTGGACCATCATGGACGCCGAGTACCAACGGGGTCTCTTCTCGGCGCTTGGTGGTCGAGTTGTCGAGAGCTTGCTGAAGAGCTTCGAAGACCCTGTGCTGAGCAAGTGGGTCATTATTCTGCTTGCTATAAGCTTGGTGCTGAATGGCTATCTCTTCAATGCCGCCCGATGGACGATCAAGGAGCCGGCGCAAGATCTCCCTTCGACTGATGCCCCGAAGGCGAACGGCCATGCCATCCCGCCGATTCGGACCGAGGAACCGGAAGCTCCAGCTGTCGACCAAGCAGCGCTTGATGGCACAAGACTGCGTACGAGAGAGGAATGTGAAGCTATCCTTGCCGCGAAGCAAGCTCCGATCCTGAACGACGAGGAGCTGATTGACTTGGCATTGCGCAACAAAATACCTGGATATGCATTGGAGAAGACTCTCGAAGACAAGACACGCGCTGTGAAGATTCGACGCGGCATGATCTCTCGCACGCCAGGTACCAAGGAACTGACATCGAAGTTGGACAAGTCCAAGCTGCCATACGAGCACTTTGACTACGACCGTGTCCACGGCGCATGCTGCGAGAATGTCGTCGGATACCTGCCGCTGCCTCTGGGTGTCGCTGGACCGATCACGATTGATGGCCGCAGCTACTTCTTGCCCATGGCTACTACTGAAGGTGTGCTGGTGGCTTCGACGAGTCGTGGTTGCAAGGCCATCAATGCTGGTGGTGGAGCCGTCACAGTCTTGACTGGTGATGGTATGACTCGTGGACCTTGCATTGGCTTTGAGACGCTTGCCCGTGCCGCCGCTGCCAAAGTGTGGCTGGACAGTGTTGAGGGCCAGAAGGTGATGAAGGACGCCTTCAACTCGACTTCCCGCTTCGCTCGCCTGCAGCAGCTCAAGTCCTCCATTGCCGGCACATACGTCTACGTGCGATTCAAAACGACGACGGGTGACGCCATGGGCATGAACATGATCTCGAAAGGTGTCGAGCAGGCGCTGAAGGTCATGTCCAATGAAGCTGGATTCAGCGACATGGCTATCATCTCAGTCTCTGGTAATTACTGCACTGATAAAAAGCCCGCTGCCATCAACTGGATCGATGGTCGGGGCAAGTCTGTCGTCGCCGAGGCTATCATTCCTGGCGAAGTTGTCCGCACCGTCCTCAAGTCCAACGTCGATGCACTCGTGGAGCTCAATGTGAGCAAGAACTTCATTGGCTCCGCCATGGCCGGATCCATCGGTGGTTTCAATGCCCATGCTTCCAACATCGTGACCGCGATATTCTTGGCAACTGGCCAGGACCCGGCTCAGAACGTGGAGAGTAGTAACTGCATTACTGTCATGAAGAAGTAAGTCGCTCTGGTCGTTTGTTGATCTGATCCCATACTGACTGGACGTTCAGCTTGAACGGCAATCTCCAGATCTCCGTATCGATGCCCTCGATTGAAGTCGGCACTCTTGGAGGCGGCACCGTCCTGGAACCACAGGCTGCCATGCTCGACATGCTTGGCGTTCGTGGCGCCCATCCCACCACACCCGGAGCCAACGCACAGCAACTCGCGAGGATCGTCGCCGCTGGCGTGCTTGCGGGAGAACTGTCTTTGTGTTCCGCCCTTGCAGCAGGCCATCTTGTCCGAGCGCACATGGCCCACAACCGCTCCAGTCAACCAAGCAGAGCGCCAAGCCCAAGGAGAAGCCCTGCTGGCCTTCAAATGACCAGCATTGCAGAGAGGTCTGAGGCTGCAGCAGGCAACAAGTAGTCCTCGAAGTCTGAGGTTCAGCATGACAACCAAAGAGATAGATCAGCCGCCTCGCCCACCTTGCAAAAGCAGGCAGGAGCAGGTCCGTCGGACATGGAGAGGTCGACACCAAGAAGGTCGAACCGACAACGGAAGCCGGTGGAGAAGTTTGGCTTGTATCACTACTAGTAAGTACTAGTGCCTGAGCAATGAGAAGTCATGGAGCCAGACGAAAATGGCTGCTACGGTTTTCACAAAAGGACGAACGAACGAACGGCAGAAGATGGATAAGATATTTTTATATATATGGAAAAAAAAAGGAAGGAGACATGGCATGGCATGGCTTTTGCACATACTTAACTACCGTAAGCTTTGCATTATGAGAAGAGAAGCAAGCCGCGAGGCAAAAATTTCGGAATATATCTCTTTTTTTTCTCACACATATACCACGTCACGATCATGAAAATAGTTTGTCAAAACTACCCATCCATCACTTCGAAGAGGAGACATGTTAGATGGATTAGGGAGGGGTGAGGGGGAGGATTGATGGGTGTTGAGATATCTGGATGTTTATCGATCATCTGTTTTGACTACTAGATTATCGGGCTAGAATTTCAAGCCCACGCTCCGATCAGACTCATGCAGAAAGCGCCCAGGAAGACCAAAGAGATGGCGAGGATTCTCTTGTTTCCTCGCATGGTCTGCCAGCTGTGGTCGCTCAAGAAATCCTCCGACAGGAGATCCACAAGGCTGGTGTAGGTGAGAAGGCCGGCGGAAATGGCATTCATCGTGCCGACGACGATCAGGCCCGTTTCGGAGTCGGGGCGGTATAGATTGCGGGTGGCAAGGCCCAAGGCCTGCCCGAGTGGGGTTGTACAGCCGTATGCCAGTGCCATCAGCCAGGGCTGGAGTGCACTCGGGTTCCATGCCACTGCTGCTATTCGTGAGCCGAGGGCGAGTCCTTCGAATGTCTGATGGAAGGCGATTGCGATCAGAAGAATGACCTGCTCGCTTCCCACGGCTACGGCCAAGGCCATGCCGATGAACACGCTGTGGAAGAGAATCCCGCATTCGAGCAGCATACACTGCATAGTAAGCTTCTTGCGCTGCTGCTCCGCTTCTTTCTCGCCCGTGAAGCCCAAGCTTTCCTGGCTGATGTGGTGGCTTTCGGCAATGCTGCCGGCGTGGTGAGGCGAGCCGTCGAGCTCGAGATGGCCATCCTGTGCCTGTCCCGTCAAGTCTCCAGGCGCAGTCTTCATGACGCTGTGAGGTCTTCCAGAGCGCGTTCGGCCGAATTGAGGAGTCGCCCGCGCCGGGGTGATCTCTTCTTCCACGAGTGAGTCTGCGTTGGGTGCCTCCCTGGTCCTCTCCGTCTGTTCATGCTTGGAGTCAAAATCGTGCAGGTCCGATGCCTCGGGCCCAGAGCATAGGGAGCGTCCCGGTGAGAAGATCATCTCCGCAATGGTGATGAGAAAGACAGCTGCAAGCGAGATGGCTCCTGCGAAGGCTGGGTATTGTTCATGGAAGAATGGCGGCAGGCATGGGTCCGTCAATGATACGAAGGCCGTCGGGAAGAGGTGCACGAAGGCCGTTGCAATCAACACGCCTGTTCCAAAGTGCCTGAACACGAACAGCGCTTTGGGGGGGACGTGCAGCTGAGGGAGCTTCAAGGCAATGAGAGGTAATGCACAGGCTCCAGCCGACACTCCAAGGATGATGAAAAGTGCTCCGACATGGAGAGGTAAGTTGTAATTCTCATGCCTCGTGGCAGTGCCAGTGCCACAGGCTGCCATCTTGTCGATCGAGTTGGCGTTGTTCAGAGGCACTCGGAGTCGGCGGTTGTCTGGCTGCTTGGTACTGTGGCATTGAGGTGGTTGTTGCGTGCCTTTCGAAGCGGAGATGTTCACACTCCAGCAAAGAGGTCAAAGTCAGAGGCGCTGGCAGGAATGGCCAGCAAGGTGAAGTCCAGATCGATGGACTCGCGCCCCGGCAGGCACTCTCGGCGGCTTCTTGGCTGTCTTGGCCATGACTACCACGCGGCCAGGACCGGAGCATGGCAGCAGCGTGGACAGATATGTAAACGACGAATCAATGTGCCTACGGTGATGATACTGCATAGAGTTGGGTCCCATGAACGGAGGCCAATCTGCTGTTGCTTATGGGTCTGGCGGCGATGCACATGAGCGTACGAGACTCGAATGCTCGACATTCTACCAGCTGATCTTCCTGCTTGGTGTCGGTACAGAATGGCCTGGGAGCCCCAGGGCGGCGTCGTCACCGTGGTGTTGAAAAGAAGAGCACAAAGGGTCTGACTCAGCGATGTGCCCAGGCCTCGACTTTGTCAACAGCATCTCCATACGAGAAGTGAACCGCCGCTTACGTGCTTTCAGGCTTCGAAGAACCGTGCAGCCATGTCGAGATGGACCATAGCGATGTATCAACGGCATCCATGTCATATCGGTGTCCTTCCACCATTGGCATATGAGAACAGCACAGTCAAGTGAGGTCGCAGCAACGTCGCCAAATAAGGAAATTTTGCATCGCTCCCGGAATGCGGTACATCTACGGAGCAGACGTCGACAGGGCGAATACTCCGAGAAAGCTACGCAGTTCAGGCAGTGTAAAGACCACCTTCGCCCAAGATTTTGCAGATGACTAATGGTCCTGGGAACTGGGGTAAACATAAGCTAAGCAAAAGGATGTTCATAGACTTCATCAGGCTTTGCACCTTGCCCCCAAGTCTCCGCACTCTTGCCTGTCACAGCACAAACGCTCCTCTGAGTTCCGGGTAGAATCACGCGGAGAGACACCTTCGCTTCCGCCCAAGTGTCATGCGCTCTCGAGTACGACAAATTGCTCTCTGAACCGTCGTGTCAGCATACCACCCAGAAATGAATTGGCAGTCAGGCATTATCATACTCCACGCCCATCAGCTCATGGCCGCATCGATGCCGTACAGACCAGACCGTACACTAGTGACCACAACGGTTTACACCCATGTAGTCTGCGGAGCAGTCGCTGCATGTACCTGAGCAATCCGCACTGCTACTGCACGTCGCTGCGCAACTGTAGCGTGGCATAAGGACTGCCCCGAGTATCGAGGCAGCTCTTGCGGCGGCATTGGGATTCTAATGTTTGGTAAGCGGATAATCACCCAGGCGAGGGGGGAGCGCACTGAACGCCTACCTTTTCAACAGGCTTGGCCAGAGCCAGTGAGGCCATAGCGACGAGGAAGAAGTTGCTAAGAAGCATTTTGCTAGAATTGCTACCGACTTGGTTGATGAAGACACAGGCGCACAAACGAAGGGAGACGGCAGAATATATATACTTCCTTCACGCGGATGAAGGCGGGAGCTCTACACCACGAAGACCTGTCGTCAATGCGTCAACCCCCGCCCGAGCAGCGCAAAGAGGGTAAATACCGGCCCTCGTACGTAGGATTAACATCATGCCGTATCCATGTACGCTTTATCGCCGTCCAAGCTTGTCGACTGCCGCGAGCCAGCCTTTCACTTCTGTTCAACAAGCGAGAAGCCTCCTCCCCTCCTCATAGGCCTGGAAACTCCTTCACCAACTGCATCTCGCGAACCTTGCGTTGGTATCATTATTACCGATTTCGTCCCTCCTCGTCCACAACCTCTCTGCATCCATCATCGTGCCACTCGTGCATCCAAATACAACCACAAGTCCCGGACGTCCGGCCACGATACTTGCATTCCGGCGTCCGAACCGTGGCATTTATTTGTTGAGACACCGAGATAGATAGACCGAAAGACTCGTCGGTCATCATGCCAAAACAAGACGGTATGGCTTTGGTAGACGGATACTATCTTCTCACAATGTCTGATGTCTTGTTTTGTGGAATGCAAGAAAAAGTATCCCCCTCCAGATTTTCCTTGCATGATGACGCCCCCCCCCCTACACACAACAAAAAATCACACACCTCTCTTTCTTTCTTTCTTTCCACCATGGTACCCCTCCTCTCGCCAAAACTCAGCCAACCCTTCGACTCCACAACCCGTCTCTTTTTCTGGATCTACGACGAACAATGGGTAATATGTCGTATGGTTCAGTGTGATGGTTTTATATTTTTTTTAGTATGATTGGTTGCATTTGTGGTTTGCAGGGAAGATGTTGGGTGATCGCGTGGCGCCCATTTGTGGTGTGATGGTTTTATATTTCTTTTTAGTATGATTGGTTGCATTTGTGGTTTGCAGGGAAGATGTTGGGTGATCGCGTGGCGCCCATTTGTGGTGTGCTGATTTTCAGATCTGCCTCGGGAGTTGGCATTGGGAAGAGATGATGGTTTTGCGATTTGTGTCTTTGGCTGCTGCTGCCGTTGCCCAGACCGGGACTCCCGGGCAGACGAACGGGTGGGAATCGACTCCAGCTCAGAGACTCTATATCAGCACGTCGCAGGCCCAGGATGTCGTCAAGGCTGCCATTGACAAGTCGAACGCCAAACAGGCCAGTTCGCAGCCCGTGCTTCAAGCTAACCTGTCCAGTGTGCCGAACAACATCGCTGTGGTCGATTCATCGGCTCAGCTGGTAGCTTTCCTTGGCATGGATCATGCATATCTCGGAAGCGTGAATATCAGCATCCAGAAGGCCAAGACCGTTGCACTCTTCAAAGCCCTTTTCCCTTCATACGGCCTCTACAACCGCTCGCAGCCAGGTCCCATGAACGACCTATACACAATCCAGGAGACCTATGGTGGTCTGGTCGTGTTCGAATCCAGTGTAGTGCGGGAGCTTAGAAGAGCGAGACCCAACAGGACGTATGGAAAGCCGAGGCTCAAGAGCCCTTAAGAGCCATACTGCCTATGACAAAAGCTTCGGCCTCGCATCCAAGTTGTGTCGCCGCCGCACCTTTCTTTGGTGCTTCAAGTCGGTAAATTTTCCGAATCCTGGCCTGGTCATGCATGGATGCTAAGGCGTCATCTGTGAGGCTAGTCGGCGATCCTTTGATGTTGTCCAGTAGATGTCGCTCGACCGTGCTTGTATCGCCGCCAACTTTGATCGCAACGATGTTCTTGCTCTCATCTTGAATTCCAAAGCGGCGGAATGACTCGGCGATCTGCGTACGAGTGAGTACGAAAAGTAAGGCAAAGGCGGAAGATGGGATCGACAGGCAGTGAGGCGAGAGAAGCAGTGAGATCTGACTCGTTACTCACATTATTGTTGGGGTTCAGTGCAAATACAATTTCGGAATGCACATTCTTCGTTTTGAGGCGGTTGGCGATCAGATCGTTGATTGCTCTGAAACAGGCCGACAGCACATGACTGCGCGACAGTAGCACTGATGCATCTAGAAAGGCATACTCGTAATCTGTGTTACCTGCAAGAAGCTGTCCGCGCAGGAACGAGGCATTCTGCACGTCTGTAAAGAGACCGAGGTGGAGGGGGTGGTGTGGGAGGTGTAGGAGCGACGCCGTCTCCATCGTGATGGTCTGGACGTTGGTATAGGGATCAGCCTCACCAAGGCGGGCGTTGTCTGTAGGTTCTAGGCGGTGGTAGTAGTGTGACTGGATGTGATAGGGCGGTGTGGTGGTGGTGTGGTGGTGGTGGTGAGTCCAGACGGAGTGGTGCTTTTCTGCAGAGAGAATAGCTAGGTGGAAATAGCTAGGTGAAAATAGCGAGTGATTGGCTTTGCCTATTCTAGCTGACCTGGCCTGAGCTGCACGGGCCTGGAGGTAAAAGTGGCTAGAAGCAGAACTCTCGTACATATGCCCTGCCGCTGTGAAAGTCGACGCGGTCCAGTTCCAGCTGTGTTCCAGCTCGTGAGTCCTTCCACTGACGCACCGCGCAGGACGCTGCAGGGCAAATGGAGCAAAGCGATTGTTGAGAGAGGGGGATCTGTGGTATTCCAGGCTCCTGTTCTCGTTGTTTTCCACCCTGTACTGTACCCGCAACAACCCAACTCCGCCCGCTGCTGCACAAGGCACACGGCAGCTGTGTTTCCCGCGCAGTTGATGTGCAAGCGCCTCAACGGCAACTTCCATCACAGCTCGTCGGCACGGGGACATAGGGGACATGCCTTCGTCCACGAAGCGTTCGGGGGACGGTGAGGGCTCGGGCTCGGGCTCGGGCGACAACGACAGTGGCATCAATACACCACAGGCCAAGATCCCGCGGACAGACGGCAACGCTCATCCGCAGGGCAATGGAGACTTCTCCGGCAGCGTGAAGAAGAAGATCGCAGGCTCGACGCGAACAGGCCAGGCTTGCGATCGATGCAAGGTAACCCGTTGATCGATATGCATCTCCCGGCTTCACATGCGGAACGATGGTGAAAGCTGCAGTGAGCACTGGTGCTGATCGAATATGGCAGATCCGAAAGATTCGCTGCGATGCGCGACCCGGCGGCTGTTCACCATGCCTGCAGAACAACACAGAATGCAAGACCACCGATCGAATCACGGGACGCGCGACTTCGCGAGGGCACACAGAACATATCGAGAACGAGAATGCGCAGCTCAAGATGTACATGGTGGAGCTCCAGCAGCAGTTGCGAGACGCTGGAGTGGAACCCAAACAGCCACCACCAGCTCCAGCGTATATGGCTGGCGGAAGTCAGGCTGCATACTGGCAACAGGCGCAGAGTTGGGGCAACATGTACAACGGCGGCAGCGCGACGTCGAGCGTGCAAGGCCGCGATCGTTCGAGCCCGCAAACGTCTCTGCTGCCCGACTTCCGTGCGGGCTGCATTGGCGACAACTATCTGGGAGTCTCTTCGGAGAACAACTGGCTCAGTCCCATCGAAGGCACCTCTCTGGCCCTGTTCGGCACCAAGATTGACCTCGCTGAGTTCATGCCGAGCGATTCCGATCCCACTGCCTGCGCAATGTCTTATCGAACGTTCCTCAGTCACGCCTTCAGAGCAGAGTATCCTCAGAGGCCTGACCTGCCTGCCTACGAACAGTGCAAAGTTTACGCAGACTGGTACTTCCGCTCCATCCAGCCATTCACGCCCCTCCTGCACAAGCCAGACTTCATGAATCTTCTGGACAAGATACACCACCACAACTATCAACCCAAGCCTGCAGAAGCCGTCATGGTACACATGGTCCTAGCAGTCATCAATTTCCAATTCTCGTCACGGAACGCGAACGACCAAGCACGAGAGGACAGCATGAATCACTATCACTTCGCCTGCAGCTTGATTCCAGACCTCATTACCGGTCACACGCTCGAAGACATTCAAGGCCTGGCATTGATCTGCTCCCAACTGCGCAATCAGCCTCGACCGGGAGCCGCATGGATGTTCACGAACCTGGTCATGGGCCTTGCGATCGAGTCAGGTCTGCACAGATCCGCGAAAGCATGGCAGAATGCCGCTTTGGTCCAAGATGCTCATCACCTCGAGATGCGGAAGCGGATATTCTGGAGCATACTGTTGTTCCACGTTCACATCAGCGGCAAGCTTGGTCGTCCTATGCCACTGCGCATGGAGGACTTTGACATTGAAATGCCCGAAGCCAAGCCCGACAACCTTCCTGGTGAGCCCACTGGAAAGTGGAAGAACTGCTCATTCCGGGCTGGCATTGAAGGCTTCAAGCTGCTCAAGATCATGATGCAGGTCTACTCAACTATCTACTCGATCAGGTCGACTGGACAGTATGAGATGAATGTCCGCCAGCTTGAGAAAGACCTTGAAACCTTTCACCAGCAAGTGCCGGCGGAGCTTCGAGGAGGACCACAGAGCCAAGAGGAGGACAGGATTTCGGCTCTGTATCTGGACATGTCCGTCGCCGAGTGTCAGCTACTGCTTCATCATCCTTCGCTTTGCAGGACTGCTTCGCCCCAATTGATGGATCAGAACCTGGACACCTGCCTCGTGTGGAGCGGCAAGCTGCTCGAATCAGCAACACAACTGAAGACATTGAAGAGTCTCGACACTACATGGTACTACTCGACGGACTTCTTGGCAGCCATCTTCACAACGCTGTTCGCATACACCGAAAGGAGGGACCAAATGACTTCGCAGGACCTGCAGAAATTGAGGCACGACATGGATACTTGGATCGATGTCATGGCCGAGGTCTCTAATCTCTTGGGTGAGTGGTGTGCTTGGTATGTTCCGCGAAAATTGCTGACATGATGTGTAGGCGCGACACTACAGCTGGTCGGTGCAATCCGAGGCATCGTCGACTACTCTTTGGGCAACATCCAACGACACCTTGCTGCCAAGACAGCATCCGCAGCTGTTGCCTCAGCCTCGTCTCCTACCACTTCGGACCAACAGCAGGCACAGCAACTGTACGACGCCAGCAATGGCTACAGCACAGAGTACACTGCGCCGAATGGCGATGTGAACCAGAATCAGGCGTATGCCCGGGAGCAATCCCAGAATAACTATCCGCCGGAGTCCTTCGCCTACGCACACACTCATGCTCCGGCACAAAACAGCAATGGCATCTACAGTACTTTCGACGGCTCGGGCTACTCTGAAGAAGAGGCAAAGCCCAACATCGAGGCAGAACTGGTTGCAAGCATGGCTCAACAGCAAGCACAGCCACCTGCGCCGACCAACTTCATGGCTGCATTCCAGTCACCCAACCCACAAGTCTCCAGTGGCTTTCAACAATCGCCACAAACGGCGACGATGAACAGCGTGCAAGCATACCCACAAGCAGGACCTGCCGCATGGCGACATTTTGCCGATTCGATGATGACGAATGTCGCTGGAGACTACAACCTTCCGACGGGAGCCCTCATGTCTCTCACTGGGAAATCCGATGGCGGAGACATGACGGGCATGACCATGGGCAACATCCCACTGCCCACCGGAGACGCGAATGGCCAGCCTTGGCCGCTCATCCACTACAACAGCAGTGGAGAGCCTTCTCGACAATGATTGCATTTGAACCCCTTTTTATCTGTGGTCGCTGGCACTTGCGCCGGCATTTGAGCGAGGCGTCCTGGCGTACTGTGATGCCGTGATGACTTTGCTGGCGGTGGCCTCGTTCCTATCTTATTGCTCGCATGATGCGGTGTGGTGTTGCCTTTTAGATGGATCCGAACAAGCTACGGAGGGTATTTCGCTGATTTAGTTTCGGCTTGCATGGCATGGTTGCATTGCTTCGATTTGCTGGCGTGAGCAAGCGAGCAAAGATACCACAGACTCACTCGATAGCTTTGTCCCCCGTTGCCGAGACATGAAAGTTCTGCTAATACGCTGCACGTTCTTGAAGTTTACTTTCGCAATATCGTATTGATCAAAGATCGCCTGAGAATTGAGATCAAGGTGATCAGACTGGCCTGCGTGGAGAGAGACATACATGTGACATTTCTGCGAACATATGACTATAAAAAAGACATTTGCCTTGGCTGGCAACCTGAAACGTCTGAGTGCTCTATCATTAGAATAGCGTGTCTGTCTAGGTACTTCTCTTGCTAGGTGTCACAGCCAAGACGAACACCCCTTAGCGTAGCATATACTGAAGCCAATCATCGATCCAGTATGCTTCCCTTGGTTCAGTGGAGATGTGGAGAGCAGATTGCCATGTCACAAGCCATGGCAGACATCCATTAGCGTCCGCCTCGCCGAGCCCAATGACCGATTATTCTCACTCTCCACGGCCATCCCTCTCGTCTTCTCACTCCTCAAATCCACATCACTCTTTGCTTTTCATCTCGCTTCAACTTTGTCATCTACAGCCTCGTCCACCACTTCCCTCATCATCAGCCTTCTCCAGAATGAGCTGCTCAAAAATAGCCTCTCATCAAGCCGCGGCTATGCTCAGCCCTGCCTGCAGCGTAGAGTTTGGGCACCACAGCCGAGCTTCCAAGTTCCCAGTCGTCCCAATAGCGTTCTCTGCGACACCACAGGCATGTGTCTTCGACACGACACCAGTCTCTTCTCGCACGAGCAGTACGAGCCAAAGGCATGGCAAAGCGTCCATGTATATCGCCCCAAGACTTAATTTTCGAAGCCATAGCGGACGTTGCTTGCTCATCTCGTAAGACATGCATACCAGGCGGAAAACGAATCATGCATGCAGATTCTGTGCTTGCGGCTGGCTGGCTCGAGCTGAAGTGGTTTAGCTCTCTACTTTGGCTAGAACCTGCGCCTCCAGGATGCATGTCTTAGCACGAGGCTGCTGGTAGCTTCGCGGATTACAGCCATGGTCGCGCTGGGGTGTGCAGAAATGGGCCTGACGAGGTGAAGTACATGAAGGCTGGTAGTCCTTCTGCGCGGTAAGGCAGGCTTACGTCCCTTCCCTTCCATTCCGCCCGACAGCACCGCCTCCGCCCATCACTATAGCAGCACAGGATCAGAAGCAAATATGCAGTTTACCGCTCTCACTCTACTGGCGACGTTCCTCGCAGGCGTATCGGCCGACTTTCTCATGTCCAACACTTCGGTCTGCATGGGAACATTGATGATCCAGCAATGCTACCACGGCGTCAAAGTCCTCTCCAAGACCAACGAAACCGAAAACGGAAAAGGCTACCAATGCAGCCATCTCGTCCATGCGCAAGACAACAATTACATTCACAACGGCACTGCCGGACCTTTCGGGTCTCCATATGTGAGCTCGGAAGGCGGCATTTGTGACTCTGGCCGTCTCGATTTTGTAAAAGATGGAGAAGCATACTTCGTCAACGATAAGAGTGGATCGACTGTTGCGCATTGCGAGATTGAGACGGGGAATTACACGCAGCATTGCAGTCAATGGGTTGGCATGCTGTTCTTTCAGGCAATGTATAGGTGCACAGGCAGCGTCTGTCCCAGCCCTTGAGCATAGCGGACGCTTGAAGTGAGAGCGTCACAAGTGAAGCACGAGAATGAGAAAGGGACCTGTGAGCCTCTTCGCCAGACTCCAACCGGTCTCGAGAACAAGGTCCTAGTTGGCAAGGCATCGGAACATTCTGAAAGCCCTGTGTGCGGCCAACATCGCGCCGCAAAGCCTCTTGCTTGTGAGCACATACGCAATCTGACCAGCATTCCAGTGCGAAGAGGCACTTGAACAACATGGCAGAGTCTTGACTTCATCATCACCGAGCGCTTACCGCCTTTAGCATTGCCGGCACTGGAGGAGTCGTTTGCGAGTAGAAGCAAAAGCCCGCACATGGCAAGATGTCTGCATCATGAGTCGAGAGATGCACGACAGCGAGAAGCCCCGGCAACAGAAGGCCTCTCATGGCGCGCTGGCGAGAAATGGCCTCATAGAACCACCCTCGGCTGAGTATCATAAGCCGTGCCAGGCTGTACAACATTTCTTGGTCTCACTTTCTCTTGATCCTTTCACTCGATACCCTCCCGAAGCACCTTCAGCCGATCCAGCGTACCTAAGCTCTACCTTATGGCAAGACGAACATTTCCCCATTGCGACTACTGCTCGCTTGTCGGTCCTCGTGGAATCACAACGCCCACCATGAATCCTTCGGCCTGTCAACCAGGCACGCCGTTCATCTACAGCTCTAAAAGGCCTGCAACTAACCATCATTCAGCCATCGGGGCGTGGAATTCGCTACAATATAATATGAAGCAGGCAGTTGTCTTTGGTCTTTGGCTTTGTGGTTTTGTGTTAGAGATATCGACGGCGAGACATATTAGATGCTATATTAGAATGAGTAGATGAATTCAATAACGATTGAAAATCGGTTTAAGGCGACTTGTTATTGCTACCAGAACTTTCAGGTCGCAATCACGTGTCTCTACTCAAAGCTTGAATCGTTCCTTGGCTGTCTTGCCATCTTGATCCTCTTGTTCCCACCTATGACATGGCATGTTCGTTCAGGCAATCCTTCGTCGCTTACCCAGATCAGAAACCGTTTCGGACAGCGCTCACGATGCCCGTCATCAAAGTGGAGAATCGAGTTTGCTTACATTGTTGCTACCTTCCTGATCTAGAACTCTAAGCTCCCGAGCTGAACGGTAGGTACTGCCTTCGCAGGCATTGAGCTTCAAGAAGGACAACGCTCTCCTGTATTTCCATTCGCGCTGTTGATATATTGGAACCCCTTTCCGCATTATCGTGATCATGACGAAAAAGATCCAGCCTCCTGGCCAAGAACGATCGTACCCCGAACCAACGAAGCGCGGCACAATTCCATTCGAGTATGCGAACAATGGCATGAAGGGCGAGACAGCATATTGGATGTGGGGAGATCTCAGCTCGGGCAAGACCCCGTTGATATGTCTCCACGGCGGTCCTGGCGTGCCACACCAATACCTCCTCCCGATATCCCTCATCCACAAAGATCATGGCATCCCAGTCGTTATGTATGATCAAATTGGCTGTGGTGGCTCGACAAGATTCAAGGACAAGAAAGGAGACCATGAATTCTGGACACCTCGGCTTTTCATGGAAGAGCTAGACAATGTGAAGAGCTATCTCGGCATCAAGGAGTTCGACCTGCTCGGACAGAGCTGGGGCGGCATGCTTGCTGGGCAGTACGCGATTGAGAAACAACCGGCTGGGCTGCGCAAGTTGATCATCTCGGATTCGCCAAGCGATATGAAGGTCTGGGTCGACGTTGGCAACCGGTTGCGAAAGCAGCTTCCAAAGGAGATCCAAGACACCTTGGATCGATGCGAAAGAGAGGGTCAAGTCGAAACACCAGAGTACGAGCAGGCTGTGATGTACTTTTACAGCTTGCACGTGTGTCGCATCGACCCGTTTCCGAAAGAGCTGGCGAAATCCTTTGAACAACTCGGCGAGGACAACACCGTGTACTACAGCATGTGTGGGCCAAGCGAGTTCTTCATTATTGGAAACCTCAAGAACTGGAGCATCACGGACGAATTGAGTCAGATTACTGAGAAGACTGCTCCGGGTGGGATTCTGATCATGAATGGATACTATGACGAGGCTCAAGATGAGACTACGGAAGCCTTCTTTACAAAGCCGTCAGCAAAGGTGAAGTGGGTGCGTTATGCATTGAGCAGTCATATGCCGATGCTGGAAGAGACCGAAAAGTATTTGACGGACCTGGGCAGATTCTTGACGCAGGAATAGACAGGTCAGGTAACACCACGCCAAGAGCTTTTCTCGTAACATTTTCATGCTCAACAAAGAGGTAGGTCGCCCTGGTCACACAGATACACACCCTTCGTATCCACAAGCCAAGCATAGCCATGCGCTTTATGGTAGTCACCAAGCCATCAGACCTCCTCGCTCGCGACCACGTATATCCTGTTCAACACTATGGTATGATCAAGACCTATATTTACAACACAGCTTTCATTCCAGGCCTTGCTGCAACATCCCGAAGACACCTCAGATGTGATCGTGCTACGGAAGGACGACATATAAATTGGCACTGAAGCTCTTCGCTCTGACCCACAAGCAGACCATCAACATCCCCAGACAACGTTCAACATGAAGCTCATGATAACTCTTCTAGCCACCATCATGGCTACTACCGCACTCGCAAAGCCTCAGCTCTGCCCGGACGAGCGCACCATGCTGCCATGTCGCAATTACTGCAAAACACACAACGACGGCTCTGAAGGCCTTTGCCTTCCAACCAAGAAAGGAGACATCTCCAGCCCAAAGACCTGCAAATGCTACGGCGGCTCTGGAATCGCACAGCGCGATGACAGTGGCGAGACAGACCAAATGGCTCTTGACGAGATTCTCACTATCCTCGATGGCTTTCCTATCCTGAGTATCGATGAGATCGACGACGACAACATCGCCGAGCGAAGTGAGTTGGAGAAACGCAAGTGTCATATGGTGAGGGTCTGTGTTGGGGTTTGGAAGGCGAAGGTTTGTTATTCGGTTGAAGTGTGCTAGATACCTAGGTTGTATGTATGTGTGTGATGATCAAGAAAAGCTCAGGTGGACTTTTTTTGGTCTGATCGCTGCAGGAGTTGAAGGGAAATCTTTTTGGATCCATGGAGGAGGTCCACGGATTGGACATGACATGCTACTGAATACATACTTCCCTATGGGTGATCAATGTCATTTCGAAGTGAAGGCAGAACTCGATTTTCTCTAGCTATGCAGTAACGGGGAAGTAGTCACGTTCGGCTGTTCGCTGCAGAAGATGCCGAAGCTGCCACGGTCTCTTGTTCTCGAGTCGCCGCCGCTAGAATAGTCTTTCTCTGCTTCTCCTCTCTAACGTACCACACATCCCCATTGCGTCGACCATCCGTATCAAAAGTTGCACTGTGGATCGTCGGTAGGATGGCGAAGGCTGATAAGCTTGAGCATGTGCGTGTCTTGGATTGACATTACACTGATGGACTTGGGACGACTGTCAGGTCCCCCGCCCAAAGCACTGCAACATGCTGAAGCGCTCGATAATTGTCGGTTCAAGCAGCAATGTGCTTGGCCGTATACCAGAAAATATCAATCCCCCGGTCTGTCTTCCATCCCATGTCGCAAGAAGATACAGAAGTTCCCATGCTGCGTCAGATCCACCGAAAGCGCCTCTAGCCGGTATCAGGATATTGGACTTTGGACGCATCCTCGCAGCACCCTTCTGTTCCCAAATCCTGGCAGACTATGGCGCAGATGTGATCAAGATCGAGCAGCCCAAGACCGGAGACGAGACTCGAGTATATCGCATCAAGAATGAGCTATCGAGATGGAAGCCAGAAGTCCAGCCGATGAGCTTTTACTTCGCCTCTTTGAACCGGAACAAGCGATCTATCACGCTGGATCTCAAGCAAAAAGCAGCTGTTGAGGTCGTGCATCGACTTGTTCAGACTGCTGATGTAGTGCTCGAAAACTTCATTCCTGGTCGTGGCGACAAGCTCGGGATGGGCTATGCCGAGCTTGCCAAGATCAACCCAGGCCTGATCTACTGCTCGCTGTCTGGGTATGGTCATACTGGTCCTGATTCCGGTCGTGCTGGGTACGATGCGATTGCCACTGCTGAAGGTGGCTTGCAACACATCACAGGCGAGCCCAAAGGATCACCTGTGAGACCCGGTTTGGGAATGATCGATATGTCGACAGGTCTCTTCGCACATGGCGCCATCATGGCTGCGCTTCGGCACAGAGACCAGACTGGCAAGGGACAGCACATCGACTGCAGCCTGTTCGGCACTCAAATCAGCATGTTGGTCAATATTGGTGCGAATTGGCTCAACATGCAACATGAAGGCCAGCGCTTCGGATCCGGTCACCCTAGTATGCACCCGCTCGGCGTCTGGAAATGCAAGGACGGCATGTATCTGACACTCTCCATCACGAACGATCGCCAATTCAAACTCTTATGCGAACGACTCGGCCATCCAGAATTGCCCGACGATGTGGGCTTCGCCACGAACGACATGCGAGTGGCCAATCGAGACAACCTCGACGAAGTGCTCCACCAGATCTTGAGCGAGAAAAGTGTAGATGAATGGATGCGGATCTTCGAAGGTTCTGGTCTTGCAGTCGGTCCTGTCAACACTATTCAGAAAGCTTTCGAACATCCGCAGACCAAGGCTCGAGATATGGTGCAAAGTCGTGCTTGGGATGCGGTGGAAGCTGGTGAGTGGAGGGCGATTGGACCTGCTGTCAAGTTTAGTGAGATTAAGCCTGAGATTCGAAGATTGCCGCCTAGGCTTGGAGAGCATACTGAGGAGGTATTGACTGAGATTGGGTATACGCCGGAAGAGATTGAGGACTTGCGCAAAGGGGGCATCTTTTCATAAGATCGCCCGTTCTTTCACCACTGAGCCCGGAGCAAGACTTTTTCCTGGTTTTCTGCAGACTGTGCAGCGTGCCAGTCAAACTTGCCTTTTTGATGCAACAAACGATCGAAAGTGCCATCGCTACATTTAAACGACCGAAAGTGCCATTGCTACATTTAAACGATCGAAAGTGCCATCGCTACATTTCCAGACATGTTTCCCTTCTCGGGTCGATTCTGCTCGGGGGGAGAAGTCGATCAATGGCGTTGCGATTGAAAGGCAAAGGTATCGTCGTGGTGCAGGCAAGAAGTCGACTTGGTCCTCATGAAGAATGCTGTCTTGCAACGTGGACCAGAGCGTTTGTAGGGGGATCGTTGGAGAGCGTCGTGGGCTGTTGTAACTCGTTCCTAGTCAAGTTTTGGCTGCGTCAGAGTCTGATTCCTAGGCAGCGTACTGAATGAGAACTGGGCCTTTGTCTTAGCACTGAGACGTCTTTCTTCTCGTTGCAGCATCTCTGCGCATGTTTCTGCATGTCTTTCGACCAGAAAGCTACTGAGAGTGATGCCTGCAGAGAGCTGCGGCTATATAGCTGCAATGCTGCCTTGCAGGATTTCCGGTGACCTTGACCTGCAGCCTCGCTTCTTCCATTTTCCAACACTTCACCGACATCCACGACCAGCCAAAAGCTGCATACCATCTGAGCATAGTCCACAGCGCACTTTCGACTGGTTTGACAACAACACGCTGAAGACAAGCCGTCGGCCATCCCGTGCAAGCAACCAGTGAACCACGCTCACGTGGTCTGGAGGCCGCAAGCCCAGTCGTTCGTGTGGCTTTTACTCAGACCTCCAACTTAGAATACCACACCGCATACAAGCTTGAGATATCGCTTGCTTACGAACTTACGACAGGACCAACCGAGAGGTATGTTTACGTTTGCTACTAAGCAATAATGCTGCTGATTTCGAAATAGCTTTTTTCGCGTCTGTCGCCCGCCAGAGCCAAGGTGATGGACTTTGACGAACAAGACGAACTTAGACGCAAGCGTATGCGCTTTGTGGACGGAGGTGCATCATATCAGGACACTGGCCCCGAAATGACGGGATCCGATCCTATTGGCGATGCGATCAAGGCTCGCGAACTCGAGTTTCTCCTTGACAACAGCTCCGAGCGACGCAAGAAGACTACGCCACCAGAAGCGACACCCTCGCTTGTTCTGCCGGCTGACACTGCGGAGCCACATGAGCCATCTCACCCAGACCAAGACGAAGTTATCGCGGCGTATGAGAGTGGCGAGCATGCTGAGCTCTTTTCCCTCCTGGTCGACTTTGACGAGAACTCAAAATACAACAAGGCCGAGAAGAGCTTCGACTCGTCCGCCAGGCTGAAGAAACCGAGCAGCGCCCGTAGACAGAACGGTACTGGCTATGGAGGCTTCGAGGATGCGTACTACATGGGAATCAGCAACTCGGTGTTGGATCCAACTTCACAGCAATGGTCTCCGTTTGCCGGCCAAGGTTTCAAGCTTGATTATTTGGGACCCGTGATGCCACAAGATGACATTTCTCAAGGGCCCACTACGCCAAATCTCCTACCACCTGTCCCAGTAATTGAACCCAAGAAGAAAAAGAAGGGCGGTTTTGGAAGCCTGGGAGGTTTTTCAGGTCTGGGATCCCCTGGTGGCTTCTCGTCATGGTCTGCATTTAAAAAGAAGTCCAAGTCCACCTTTGCCAACAACTTCAAGAGCGCAGGACATTCTAATGCTGAGCATGCTGGCCCTAGCATTTCAGCACCACCTGTGAAATCGTCTACTCTCGCCAGCAAGCACGATGCCAAGCTCTCTGTGACTCCGCATCACTTTGGCGCTCCTCTGGCGACAGTACCGAAGACACCACCACCACCAGCGTTCCCACCGAGCATGCCACCTGATGCACCTCTGCCTTTCATGAACCAGTATCTCAACAATGAGTTGCCCAAGAATCTTGAGTTCCATCCTCTCCAGCTGCAGCCCCCACAGGTTTCAGGCAAAGAGGCAAAGAAGAAACATGACACGCAAGACAAGTCTATGGCCAGTGACGACGAAGAAGAAGACGTCGAGGATGAACAAACGACCCAGGGCTACGACGACTGGGGCGATGACTTTCCCCCATTGAACCCCAGAGAGATCAAGCGTCGCATGAAGGCTGAGGAGGAAAAGCAAGAGGAATCAATCAAGCCAGACGAGGACGATATCATGACTGCAAGAACCTTTGCTCGAGTGGCCGAGTTGCTGCCTCTCTGGGACGAAAGCATGACAGACGCAACTATCATCGTCCCATCAATCATTCGCTGCAGCAGTATCCTGGATCGTGCCGCCGAACTGTTGCGCCATAGCACGCTCGAAGACATTGCGGGAAAGATCGATTTGTATCAGAAGCTTCACGACTTCATCTACACTCTTGTAAAGCACGCATCGACTGCCTCCCTTGTCCTTGAGGATCGTATCGCCCATCGACCTGGCCACACCATCTCGAAAGTTGTGCATCGGCGGCTATCCACACCCAGCATTAGCGATATGTCAGCATCCTCTCTCCTCCACTGCATGCGCGCTCTCGCAAAAAAGGCCGACGCCGAGCTGAACAACGCAGACGCCGACACAGGTAGCCTCGACGTCCTTTGTCGCTATAACACAACCTACAAAGATCTGTTGAAGGATATCAAAGCACCAATGATGGAAGAGGGAAACCCAGATGCCGCATGGCAAGCAGAACTTCGCTTCGCTTCACTTCACGACGACATCATGCGAGCCAGACACAGTCTCCACAGCACCGAAGCATCCAACTCCTCCTGCGTCGCCAAACCCCGAATGCGCCGCATCGGCAAAGAAATCAAAGACCTTCGCGAAAACCTCCCCGACGGAATCTTCGTCCGCGTCGCAGAATCCCGTCCAGACCTCATGAAAATCTTGATCATAGGTCCCAAAGACACTCCCTACGAAAACGGACTCTTCGAATTCGATCTTCTCTGCCAGCGCCAATTCCCCGTGTCGCCACCGAAGATGGAGTTCCGCACCACAGGCGGCGGCCGGGTACGCTTCAACCCGAATCTCTACGAGGACGGGAAAGTGTGTCTCTCTCTGCTTGGAACGTGGTCTGGCGAGCCTTGGGATAGCGAGAAGAGTAGTCTTCGACAAGTGCTTGTGTCCATTCAAGCGATGGTTTTCTGTGAGACGCCGTACCTCAATGAGCCTGGGCGGGAGATGTTGGAGGCTCGTCATCCCCTGGTCATGGAGCATAATAGGCAGCTGAGGCCGCAGACGGTCCAGTATGCGATGCTGGCTTGGTTGGAAGCGGAAGAGGACTCGGTTTGGGGTGAAGTGGTGAAGATGCACTTCGCGAGCAAAGAGGTCGAGATTCGCTCTTGTGTGGAGACTTGGGCGGAGGAGCCGAAGTCGAAGATGAGTGGTGTTTCGGGAACGGGAGAGAAGGGAGAGGGTGAGGGTGATTTGGTCGCTTGCTTGAAGCGTGTGCTTCCAGCACTCAGGGCTCGTGGAGCTAGTAGTGCTCCGAGCCTGCCGCCGAGTCTTGCCGCTTTCATATGAGCGCGGGTCGAGTGAGAGAATGGGAAATCCGTTTGGCGTGTTCACTTTTCCTTGATTCAGCTCCGTTTCGAGATATACTCTTGAGGTCTTTCTAGGCATAGCTCGTTTCGGGTTAAGTAGAGATCTCGTCGTACTTCACTTATAGTAGCTTTACCTATCCTTTCGATCTTCTAGGTATAGCTCGTTTCGGCTTAAGTAGAGATCTCGTCGTACTTTACTTATAGTAACTTTACCTATCCTTTCGATCTTCTAGGTATAGCTCGTTTCGGCTTAAGTAGAGATCTCGTCGTACTTTACTTATAGTAGCTTTACCTATCCTTTCGATCTTCTAGGTATAGCTCGTTTCGGCTTAAGTAGAGATCTCGTTATACTTTACTTATAGTAACTTTACCTATCCTTTCGATCTTCTAGATATAGCTTATTTTGGCTTAAGTAGAGATCTCGTCGTACTTTACTTATAGTAACTTTACCTATCCTTTCGATCTTCTAGATATAGCTCGTTTTAGCTTAAGTAGAGATCTCGTTATACTTTACTTATAGTAACTTTACCTATCCTTTCGATCTTCTAGATATAGCTCGTTTCGACTTAAGTAGAGATCTCGTTATACTTTACTTATAGTAACTTTACCTATTCTTTCGATCTTCTAGGTATAGCTCGTTTCGACTTAAGTAGAGATCTCGTTATACTTTACTTATAGTAACTTTACCTATTCTTTCGATCTTCTAGATATAGCTCGTTTTAGCTTAAGTAGAGATCTCGTTATACTTTACTTATAGTAACTTTACCTATCCTTTCTCGTTTTAGCTTAAGTAGAGGTCTCGTTATACTTTACTTATAGTAACTTTATCTATTCTTTCGATCTTCTAGGTATAGCTCGTATTATAGTATTAATTATTAGAGAAAAGTATTATATATTATTAAAGTCTATCTCTAAAGTCTATATCTACTAAGGTACTTCTATACCTACCTAAGGTACCTACCTAGTAGTATCTATAGTAGTATCTATAACAAAATCTCCTAGCTCTCGAATATCCGTAACTACGTAGACGCTAGATTTACTATATATATATATATAGTATACTCGGACGCGGTTAGCGCTTATTAAAGCGTTCGAAGTAGTAAGTATATCCCTCTAGGACTCTATATTACTAAGCTACCTACTAGCGCCTCTTGCTATAATCTTAAGTATAGAGTATCGAACCGGCTCTAGTATCTCGTTAAATGTAGTTGCAAGGTAGCTATAGAGGAGCTTAATACTAATCTTTTCCTACTTCTAGGTCTCGTATAGTTAGCTTATAGTAAGATCTAAAGTTCTTAAAGCCGCTTAGTAGGTTAATTAAGAATTTACGTCTACTACTACTAGTTACGACCGGGGTATTCTCTATTATAGTAGAAGGATCTCGAGCCTTCTAAGTAGGCTTAGGAGGAACCTAATACTTCCTTCGACTACGCTAATTACTATCTATAGTTAACTCCTCTATAGTAGACTTATAGTATTACTCTAGCTAGTAAGCGAAATACTTACTTTAGGTCTAATCTTAGGTTAACTAGTCTACTCTCTATACGGTAAGACGAGCTAGGTTAGGTATAGAAACCTAGGTACTAATAACCTCTAAGCGAGTTAGAGGTTTCGATATCTACTCTTCTTAGTCTTCGTTATCGGTAGACTTAGTACTTCTTAATACTAATCTTAATCTACGCGAGGGAGCTTTAGTAACTAGCTTATCCTACTACTAGGTAATAGCGATAATATAGTACTTAAGGTCTCCTAGGAAAAGTTTCGTAGGATACTTACGAAGATTTAAGAAGATAAGTATTAGGGGCTAGGTATATAGTAACGTATAGAATACCCGCCTAACCGATAACATAGTAGGTAGTAGAACTAATAAGTGCCTCCTAAAAGGATTGTGTAGGGCGCTAGGTTAAAAAGGCTATACGAGTTACGTACGTCTAGCGTACGCCCCTAGCGCGCGCCGCTTAGTACACTTAGGGCTTAGTAAGAGACCTTACCTTATCGAGGTCCTTATAACTATCCCCTTTCTCCTAGTATAGCTATCCCTAGCTATAGACAAACCTAACTCCTCGTTAAGCTATCCTATATACGTATTCTCTTACGCCTCTAGTACTTCGAATACGCCTCGTGTACGTTACTACTTCGTATAGCTAGTTACTACGCGAAAACTCTTTATTACTATATAGTAGAATTTTCATGTTTCTACTAGTAACGTTATTAGGTAGGCCTAGCGTACTCCTAAGAACGTATTAATTATTATTATTAGTAACTAGGTAGCCTATATATAAGTAGTATCTATAGTCTACCTAAAAACTTCCCCTATTTCTAAGCTTTCTACTAGTACCGCGCTAGTATCTCGCTAGCTCTACGCAAGCTCCTCTTATACTCTAACTAACAATTTTTATACTACTCTCTATATAGATCCCGCTCGTATCCCGCTTACGTCGCGTAAGCGCGGCGCCGCTAGTCCTACTACCCTAGTTACGGCTAGTAAGAGATTTAGGCCTAATATAGAAGGTTATAGTAGATACTTCTAGTATATAAC
>LFZO01000563.1:0-28293 GCA_001578225.1 Pseudocercospora musae
CCGGCGGCGCTATAGAGGCGGCTATCGACTAGCGCGGAAGTATAGTAAACCGGCTACTCGCGAATCGAGTCGAATAGGTCTAGATTATAGAGATTAGCTAGCCGATCGTATAGATCTACGCTAATCGTCTTTGTCTAGTCCGTATTGGCGCGATATCGCGATAGCTCGTCGGTTTAGGTAGTAGTAGAGGTAGATTAGTATAGTAGCTAACTATATCGTAAGCCTCGCAAAGCTACTAAGTTAATAGGTACCGGACGTCGTAATGGTTAGTATACTAGTTAATTAATTGTCTAAACTACGTTCTATAGGTACAAGATATCCTAGTATCGTACCGATACTAGGCCGGACCGTAATAATAGTAAGCTTATTCTCTCGGATTTTCGACGTAACCTCGTAGTATTTCGCCCTCTCCTAATAATACCTTCTTTTTCCGCTATAGCCTTAATTAGACCCGCTACTCTTATCTATACTACTACGATTAAGCTACTCTACAAGTCGCTTATTATCTAGGGAGTTACTTAGCGTATTATCTAAGGAGTCGGATTCCGATTACTCGTTAGATATAAGCGATAAGAGGTTAGAACTACTTTAGTAGGACCGGAGAGACTATATAGAAGCGCTAGCCTCTACTATAGAAGTATACTAAAGATATATAGAGCTTAGTAGAGGGAAGGAAAGTAGACTTAAGGATATACTACGCGATAGCTATCTAGAAGGACGCGTTAGTAATAACGATAATATGTTTAGGCCCGATTTCGATATCGGATAACCTTAGAAAAAAAAGGAGTATATAGCTAGACTCGAATCTAATATAGAGTACGACTTTTACTATAGGATTTTAGTATTTAAGTAGTAATATCGTAGATAGAAGATACTCCTTACTAAATGTTTATGTAAAAGCCCGAAAACCTACTAGAACTGGCTTAGACGAGAATAGCGATTTAATTATTCTATACTATAATTAGTTTGATTTTGTACTTAGCTATATAGAGTTTCTCTCTAATCCCGTAGCGGCTTAGTTTCTAGCTACGAGAGCGGTTTAGAAAGTCAAACCTTAAACTCATTCATTTGTTCATTACTAATGCACTAGAATGATTATAAAATCGCTACATTCTCGCTCTGGTCTCCCGAGATAGCGGTCGACATTCCCATCGCCACGACATATCGCCGCTCGGCCCGGCCCGTTCCATCGAAGCACAAGAAACATACCATACATACCATACCGGAAGACAACATCAACGTGACTCGGACACGGCATGTCGCAGTCCCTCATAGCACGTGTGCAAGACAACATCCAAGCAAGCACCAATGATCCATCGGTGGCATTGGACGCGAGACTGTTCGAGGAAGCCGAGCTGGTGTTAGCAGAGACACTGTCTGCAGCGCAGAAGTCGTCCCTTGTAGTCTCGCTATCTGCACTTCTACCGACATGCCGACAAGACCCAGCGCCAGCAGCGAATCTGCTGCTGCGCTTGCTCAAGCACTACAGCTATGGCGATATCCTCAAATTCGTCCACGTCCCATTCGAATCTGGCCTGCTGCTCGGCGAACACATGACTTCATACAATCGTCTCATCATAGCCATTCTGCAGAAAGCCACCACGAATGCAGCCGATGCCGCGTCGGTAGCCGGACTGCTGGACACCATGAAACTTCTCGTGCGATTGTGGCTATGCACGAATGACACTGGCGTCGCCGCACAATGCTCTCAACTGCTGCTCGACCTCTTGAAAGTCGACCAGCAAATTAAGCACGACCTTGACTCTCACATACCGGCTGGAGGCCAAGCACTTGTATGGAAGCGCATCTTCGGTGATCGGAATGTCTACCGTGAGTTCTTCTGGGCCTGCGCGAATTCTCACTCCGATCCAGTCAAGCTGAGCAAAGCCATGCGTACCATCGCGCAAGCCAGGTTGATGGAGTGGTTGCCAAAGGTGGCTACTATGGATTGGAATGTGCTGTCACACAGCCATCACGACGATGTAGAGGCAGAGTTCGATTCCAAGGGCGGCTTGCTTGGCTTTGCCACCTTACACATGGTCGACACCAGCGACGATCTTCTCACCTATCGATGCCTCATCGACTTCTACTCAGATCTACTCGATGCTACCAAGCCTGAAATGCGCTTGCCCGGATATGCTACCGAATCGCAGGGTCTGAAATATCTAGTCGCTCATGGTGTGCATGCAAAGACTGCACGCATTTACTTGCAGCTTCCAGGCGCACACGTCGATCCTCTGGAGTCGATGTTTCTGTATGGACCAGCAGCCAATTACATTGCCACATATGCTTCCAACTACCCAGAACACTTCCTCTCAAGTCAGATGCCACAGCAGGTCAATGATCGCCTGCGCGAAGCATTCGAACTTTCGCCCGGGAAATGGGCGCACCAAGAGTCACCAAAGCATGATCTGCATCTTCTCGCAAGTCTGCCACGCAAGTCCCTGCTCGCATCTTTTGGTGGAGGGCGGCCGAGTCCACTTCTGCAATTGCCCTCCCGAGCAACAAATCCAGACGTGCTTAACACACTCGCAGCAATTTTCCGTGGCCCCGATCGAGATGTCATTTTCAGCCCTTGCGAGTCGGCACAACAGGATCCTTCAATACGGCAAGAGGCAGCTGAGGCACGAGCTCTCTACTTCACCTATCTCGCATCGAATGAAAGCTTATGGCGTGACATCGCGTTGCACGCAGATACAGTGGCACTCAAAGATCTCGCATTGAGTGCTATCAATGTTCTGTCATCAGTGATCACTGCAAATTGGTCTACAGAATCTGATATCCCTCTGCCATCGACAATTGCAACACCGGAAAGTGGCCATCTGGCACTCCTTGCACCTCCAGCCCTCGAGTATGCGTTACCATATCTTATGGCTCCGCCGAAAACTTTTGGAAACCTGGTTGGAGGTAGAGGCGATGCAGAAAGCTCAGCATACAAGATCGCATGTGCCAAATTCGATGCCCTTCGAGCCTTCCACAGCCGTCTGGTTGTGCAGGTGGAACGATCGCCAGGTGAAGGATATGATGACATATTAGCGACGATTCAGAAGCGTCTGGCCGAAGGACCACTTTCTCGTGAAGGAGAAGTCGGCGGTCGCATCGGAACTCTTGAGCTTTAGAGATCGACATGTTGTAATGAGTATGCTTCTTATCAGCCATCCCATCTCGCTCTGCCACGGCATTGTAGAAGAGCTTGTGGAAGTCTCCTGCAGGGCACGCTTGGTGGTGGCGGCCATTCAGCCTGTCTCAGAACCGCCCGAGGAGCTGGCACATTCGCGCCAGCTTCACGCGGATATTTATGAGCGACTGGGCGATCTGCAGCAGTCTAGTAGGCCTAGTGATCTAGGAGGCGATAGCAAAGGTCTCAGCCCACAATCCGACACAGGAAGCACATACGTTTCAGACAACAGCCAGCATAGCCTCTCGTTCGATCAAGCGTCGTCTTGACACAACAGCTTGGTTCAAAATTTGACTCCATTCTTCACGTGCACTAGCCGCCCTTTGACCCAGACCGCATGCGTGTTGCGATCATCCCCGGTGCACACCCATTTCTCGATTTTGTCATTCCAATCCTCATGCCCAAAAGTCTCTGCTGGCCCCGTGATCTGATCGAATTCATCATCATCCTTCACAGTCTCTAGATGAATGAATTGTGCATCCCAGTCTTTGCCGACTTCGAAGCCACCAATCCGATCTTCAAGACCGACCACTTTCGCTCCACCACGAGTCGCCAGGTATAACGTCTCCTCGACGCTCAGTGCGGCATAATCTCCATCATTCATTGCACGAAAACGTGATACGAAGAGTGCTTCTCGACACTGCGCCAGAATACTGGGCGTGTAGCCTCCAGAAACGTCAGTGCCCAGACCAATAGTCAGCCCTTCGTTCAGCAACTGTCGAATAGGTGCACATCCGGACTTCAAAGCAGTATTCGACGCGGGACAGTGACTGATCTTAGCATCCCGCTCTTTGATCAGCTGACGTTCCTCAGGACTCAACCAGACACAATGCGCCAGGATAGTCTTGGAAGTGAGAAGGCCCGCAGAATCATATACTCCAGCATAATGAGGCGCCTTGGGAAACGTCTCCTTCACCAAATCAATCTCGGGCTTGTTCTCATCAATATGAGTTTGGACAGGAATACCAGTTTCCTTGTGCAGTTTTCCCAGAGCATGCATCGACTCGATAGAACAGCTCGGAGCGAACCGTGGAGTAATGATGGGAGAAATCAGATCATGATTCGGGTCGATATTCTTCACGTGCTCAATGCATTGCTTCGTGCTTTCCACACTCGCTTCAGCTGAGGCATCCCGGTAGAAATCCGGATTGTCCAAATCCACGCTCTGATCCATGCAAACCCGTCCTACGAAGGCCTTCTGTCCACGCTTCAAGCAGATATCTGCCAGAAGATTCGTGGCTGGAACATGTATGGTAGCATAATAGCAAGCTGTCGTTGTGCCGTGCGATAGTGTTCGAGAGACGATTTGGTTGTAGATTCTTTGTGCTTTCTTGAGATCCGAGAATGAGTTTTCCAAAGGGAATGTGTACTTCTTGAGCCAATCCAGTAGTGTCGTTTTGCCAAAAATTCCGGCATTTGGGTATTGAGGTGCGTGAATATGCGTGTCGATGAATCCTGGGAAGAAGAATCCCGGCTCCGGGATTTTGATGACTTTGGCGTCGTCCCAGCCTTCGGGTAGAGTGCTTGTGAGATCATGCTTGATGAATGCGATCTTTCCGTCTCCATTTACGCCGATCTGGGCCCTTTCCACATAGTCCAATTCCGTTTGTGACTTGCTGTGGACGTAAGATCCTTGGTAGATGGTCTTTTCGAGTGTCATCTTGCTGGACTTATTCCGACGATGCCGCGTATGTGGCCTTGGAGGTCCAGAAATCTCGAGAAGAAAAAACCGAAGTCAAGCTTATCATCGGTCTATGTCTATCTACTGTACTGTATCTCTTGGCGTCTGAAGTTGCTGAAGGAGCCGACCAGGATTTTCGGCCAACTCCGCCTCAGCACTGCTCGCGATGCCGGCCGGGCGCCTTCTCTTCGAGAACAACGACATTGCGATGAATCTGATGACACTCGAGATGAACGAAGCTGAGAGCGAAGAAACAAAACGAAGTAGTCGCGAAGCACATGTCAGTATACCGGATGGAGAAGATCCGAGGCCCCTACTGTGGTGCCCCAACGATTCACTAGGCTAAGTAGTTCTACCGGCAACGCGGTCGAGAAATGTCTTCACACACCCGAAACGCTCGCACAATGGAATTTTGATTCCAGGACGGAGCTGTGTTGTGCTCATCGAGTTGATACACCAGAATGACTGAGGCAACATCTGCTACTACGTTTCTGCCTGTCATCGATGGCGCATTTCAAGCCCAATGGTCTGCGAGTCATCAGCGGCAACACTGATAGCGAAGCAGCTGCATATGTGATCCCCGAAATCACAACAGATGCTCAGCTCAAAGCTTGGTTGAGACTGGAGTATCCTCTGCTCACCGCGAGAGACGTCGATGACATTCTTGAGGTTCATTACCTGCCTTCCGATGCATCAGGTGTTATTCCGTTTGCAACATGTGGAGACTGCAATGGTGCAACAGCAGATGCGACAGGTCCTTTTGCAATCGGGCCGCAGCAAAGGACTATTGCACTCTACTCCGAATCAACATTTGTGTGCTCGTCCTACTGGCTCGCTAAAGCGTTCAGCTGCGCCAAGAGCAGAGATGCCTGGAAATATCGGGATTCTGTACCGGCTGCGCAGCATGGAGCGGATCTGAATGGCATTGGCTTGCGATTTAGAGGTCTGATCTTGAGCTCAGCATTCGTGCAAGTTTTCGGGGGGACATGGGGCAACTTCATTGTAAACAACGATCCGTCCAGCGAGCAGGAGTTGTCGACGTTCAGCGAACATGGCGACCGAACCTGGAGAATGCTGAATCTGAATGAGACCGGCTGGACTCCATATAGCTCTCGGATGGTAGCAACAAGGCCAAATGCAACGCAGTACAAAGAGCCAGGACCGACGAACGACATTCGGGTCGTTGATGCGAAGACCTAAGAAGGTGGGAGAGGCAGGCATTGCGAGTTCTGGGGGCAGATCGGTGACCGAGTCCCCTTGTGATGGACGGGCTGATGGAGAAACGTACTGGATGTGATACATCTCGGTAACCTGCTTCTTCGGATCTCAGTGTCATCCTTGGAGTGCGATCGCATTCGGTTCCCCTGTCCTGAGCTTTCCCTCAACTTTTCATTGCATGTTGTCGACGACTCTTACCGCGAGAAATGTCATTGCTGTAATGATGTGCTCATACTGAAGAGAGGGAGAAGGAAGCAGTCCGAGGAAAGTGTCTATCCCTAGGAAGCCCAGCCGGGACTTTACAGCATCCTCACGAATCGTCAGTCAGCAGCGACATTCTCCAAGCACTTCAGGAGATCCTTCATCACTGGTCTACTCTCTTCAACACCTTGTAAGGTTGCAGCTGCAACCTGGATGCAGTCCGTGCAATGACTGATCGTATCCGTGCACCTGCGACATGCACACATGAAGATCCAGATCTGATAAGCAATGAATACCTGCACAAACGTTGGTCGAACCCCGCGTTGCAGCATGGTCTCTGCCAGCCAAACTTGCTTCCAGCAAACACGCTCCACTTTGTCATGCAAAGTGCAACGTTGATTTGCCCCAACATGCCCGGTAACTTCTACATGCGGCTTGACCAATGCTTTGCTTTGGAAGAAATGCAAATAGTTGGGCACGGTATGATACTGTAAGAAAAATTCCGTTGCCTTTCGAAGCACTGACCATTTGAACGAGTGTGATGGTCGTTTTAAAGGTTCAGCTTCTGTCTAGGCCTCTCAATTGACCGCGGCTTCTTCCTCCAATAGTGCACTCGGTCGCCGCTTTGACTTGGGGACATGTCATTTCGTTATTTGGCACCGTCGTGTGAGCATCATTTCTCTGTTGTGTAATTGTCGATAACATTGGACGCAGGATCAGATCGATCTTGGCAAATGCCAAAAGACTGGTATATGCATGCATTCATGAATCTGAATGATCATCATGTCCGAGGTGACCTCTCAAAACTCCGCTCCTGTTTCGCGTCCATTGGTCGCACGCTGATCGAGATATGGTAGCGTGGGATGGATGATGGATGATGGATGATGATAGCTTAGAGTTTGTAAAAACATGTGAGCGCTGGCTTTTGCCAACTTGAGGATGGCGGCTGATAATCAAGATGTTTCGGATCGGAAGCAGGAGTCAGGGTTCTTGGGAACGTCTTGTCACCACTATTTAGGCAACACCGCAAGAGATATCTGTGACTGTTATAGAAACTTAGCGTAGCCGGTAGATACGAGAAGCTTAATTCTAACGGGAGATTTACCGTTATACGCTACTAAATTGTCCTATATATAGTAAGCTAGCTCGGTATCCTAGTTACTATCCGGTTCTAGTAATATATATTTATTAGTATAGGCCTATTTCTAGCTTTTCTAGGTATTATTATTATTATTACTTAGCCCTATCCGCCTTTACTATAGAAATGCTTATACTATTTAATCTTACTAAATATAAGAAGTATTTATTTAAAATACTAGAAACCCTATAGTTTAAACTAGCTAAATATACTACTCTATATCTATATATAATAGTTTAAGAACTAGTACGAGTTTAATTCGCTAAACGATTACTATAGAGATAACTATAAAGAGAGATAGTAGGATCGCTATCGTTATCGCTAAGATATAATATAGTAGAAGTATAATACTATTAATATAAGTAGCTAGAGACTATAGTTCTATAATAACTACAATTATACTATATTAATTACTATCGAGCTAAGGAGGGCCGACAGGTATAAATGGATCATAAGCTGCAATAGAAGCTACAAGGAATAGTAGGGGCCAAAGTAGGAATAGCAAGTGTGTTGTTGTTATCTACAGGTTAGAGCTAAACCTGAAAGGTGTTAGCTTGGATTAGTCACATGATAGTCATCATGTGATCCAGTCTGCCTTGGCATCCCTTGCCAGGTTACCAACTAGACTGTATATTCCAACAATTACTATAATTTAGTATATAGATAGAGATAGTATTTCTAGTAAAGATCCTATATTCTAATTTATTAGTAGATACTTTAAATTAGCTATCTCTATTATCCTCTTTAAGATTCGAGTAGAGTAGACTTATAATTAGAAACCTAGCTAGAAATATACTTATAGCGTAGAGTAGATAGATTAACGATCGCTATATAAAGGCCTTACTTAGTTAATTACTAGTATACTATTAGTTAACCCTTATCCTACTTAAATACTAGCTAAACTATAGGATATAAAGAGCCTAATATTCTTACTATATATAGCTACTAGAGCTAGCTACTTAGATAAAGATATAGTACGTAACTATAATCGTAAGGCGTATAATAGCGCTCGAGAGATAAGGAAGGTAGTTCCTAAGCTAAAGGATAATCTAGAGGCTTAACTAGACTATACTATCTAGTTTATAAGGGAATTCGAGGCTCTAGTATCTAAATATCGATAGCTCGCGGTACGTATATCTCTAGTAATTAAAGGTAAGTTACGCTAGGAATTAGTATATATATAGTAGTAGTAGATTTATATACTAGAGACTATAGAGGTTGGAAATATAAGTATCTTAGTTAGCGCTAAGTGTTATATAATAGAGAATACATTTTCTTAGATTACGAAATATTTAACTATAATACTAACTAATTAATAGGTATAGCTATTCCTAATAGATACGACTTATAAGATAATAGAGCTATAGCCTATAGTAGAATTTATTTACTATATATATACGAAATAGTTTCGGGTCCTAGATAGCGTATAGCTATTTCCTTATAGATTACTAGAAAGTACTCCTTATCGAAGCTATACTCTAATAGTTATAACTATAGGTACCTTAGTAGTAGCTACGCTAGTCTATTACTAACGACTCGAGTAGCGAGTAACTAGCTATAAGAAGAGCCTTTAAAGATCTCGATATATAGTAATATTTATACTAATAGTATATAGTAGAAGTATTTAGGAAGTACTTTCCTAGAAGCTATTATCTATAGGTTCTATAACTTCCTAATAGCGCCCTCTTCTACGCTAGAATAAAAGACTAATATAGATAGATATTTTATTTTCCTATTCTAGCGCTATTTAGCCTATATAGGTTAGAGCTATATAGTATCTAAGGAGGAAAACAAGTATATATAAAAAACCTCCTACCTCTAATTATTATCTTTCTTTCTACCTATAGGCCCTATAGTTAGTATACTAGTATCTAGGTACTACTACTACCTTCGTAATATCTACCCTTAGAGTCCTTCTAGCCCTCCCCTCTCCTTCTTTAGGCTATCCTTTATATCTAGTTCTCTATTTCCTCTATAAGTCTAAATTAGGGTAGGAATCCCCTTTCCTTAATCTATCTTACTATATTCTTTATAGTTTTCCTATCCTAGAGTATTCTAGGATATATCTTTATAGCTACTTGCCTTCTCTAGTCTTCCCTTCCTCTAGCCTAGAGGCTAGACTAGGTATACTAGGAGTATATATTAGACATTCTAGGATAGGTATCTATATTAGTAGCCTAGGTTATTAACTTCTAGGACTCTCCTTCTATATAGGTATATTCTAAGTCTAATATACTTAGACCTAATCTAGATAGTAATACTACTTTTAGCCCTTATTAGGCCTTAGTAGATCCTTTAGTTTCCTAGGTACTACCTCTAGTAGGCTCTAGTTCTTCTTCTTAATAGGGCTATATTCTACTTCTTTTCCTATAGCTTAGATACTATCTATTTAGCTATTAAGGCTACCTTTGGTTTCTCTTTAGTTAGGGTCTTAATTTTATATTTTAATACTTCTTCTAGTATTTCCTATTTAGCTAACTTTAGGATCTAGTCCTAGGCTATATATCCCCTAATCTTGTAGACCGCTTTCTATACTATAGTTTAGGCTTAGTAGTTACTAGTTTGTTTAGTATACTATATCCCTACTCCTAAGATATACTCTAGGATAGGGGATAATCCTATTTCTAGCTTAAGGACTTCTATAGGGATTAATTTGTAGGTATCTATAACCTTCTTTAGATAGGCTACTTAGACCTAGCTAAGCTACTTACCTTGTTCTTTAGTAATAGTTTTGCCCTTTCTATCCCCTCCCTAAATTTAGTATCTATAGAGGAGGGCTAGCTTTATAATAGCCTTATACATTATTCTAACTTTCTTAAATATAGCTCTCTATATTAATAATATTAGCCTATTAATAGAGGCTATATTTGTCTTAGCTCTACTTATAGATCTCTTTATTTATAGGCCCTACCTTAGCCTAAGATCGAGCTAGATACCTAGAATTCTTACTAACGGTAAGGTTTATATCTTGTAGCCTTGAATATTAACTAATAAGGTTATATTAATAAATTATATCTTTTCCTATACCTTACAAAGTAGATAAGTCTATACTTCTTTAGTATAAACTTTATACTATGTTTCTTAGCCTATTCCTCGTATATCTTATATCTTTCTTCTAGTATCCTATAGTTTATTTCTATACTATCCAACTATATTAGGATATTTACATTATCTACAAAGCCTAAGGCTAAGGAGTTGTTTATCTCTAGCTATAGGAGGAGATCTAATATAAATAATAAGAAGAGGATTAGTAATAGTAGGAATCCTTATAGAATACCGGTCCTAGTTACTCTTAGTTCTAATAAGTATTATCCTAGTTATACTCTAGTTATCCTTTTCCTAAGGAAGGTTCCTATAAATACTACTTTCTACTCTAGGAGTCCCTTCTACCTTATAATGCATATAAGTCTCCTATAGGAAATATTATTAAAGGCTTTAGAGATGTCTAGTTATAATAGTAAGGCTACTTTGCCCTTCCTTTCCTAAACTATATAGATATATTCTATTAGTAGCTCTATAGCTATTAGTATAGATCTTGCTTTCCTTCCTCCTATCTAGGTCTCTAGTAGTATATTATATTATTCTAAGAGAGCTATAATCCTATCTACTATAATCCTTTCGAGGAGTTTTCCTATAGTATTAAGTAGTATAATTAGTCTATATAACTTTAGTTAGGTATAGTTATCCTTTTATAGTTTTCTAAGTACTACTATAATAGACTTCCTATACTATCTTAGGTAGTAACCTATCTTAATATATACTATAAAGAACCTAAGTAGGAGGGGCTATAGGCTCTCCTTTAGGCTTTAGGGCCTTAATTACTTTATTAACTAGCCTATTTAGTCCTAGGGCCTTGTAGCTCTTTAGGGCCTTAATTACTTTATTAACTAGCCTACTTAGTCCTAGGGCCTTGTAGCTCTTTAGTATCTTAATTGCTTCCTCTAGTTCCTTCCTTATAACTTTTAGTTTAGACTAGTATAGTTCTAGATAGATAGTTTCCTCTATATTAGATAAGTCTATCTAGACTAGTAGTAGGAAGAAGTAGTCTCCTAGTACCTTAGCTCTAGTTTTATCTATATTATATACTACTCCTATCCTATCTTTAATATCTAGTATTTGTACCTACCTTATTCTTTCTACCTCTAGCTTTCTAGCCTACTATCCTAGTTTCTATATCTTTGTTAAGTCTAAGGTAATGTTCCCTACTATTACTCTCTATTCTATTATCTTATCCCTTCTTATCTAGGCCTTTTTAGCCTAGTATACCTTAGTATAGGCTTTCTATACTTCTTTAGTATAGTATTCTATCTACTTTCTCCTAGTCCTTCTTATAGCTTTAATCTTCTATATATACTCTTTAGTCTAGTATAGCTACTAAAAGGTAGATAGTTTTCTTTCTAGTATAAAGGCCTTAACTACTTTCTAGATCCTATTTAATATTTCCTTAGCTAGCTAGTCTAGTTACTATAGTATATCTATAGGGTTTTCTATTACTATAGGTATCTACCTATCTAGCTTCTCCTAAATGTTTTTCTAGTTTGCTTTTTTCTAGTTTAGGCCTAGTAGGATAGGGGCTTATTCTATAGCCTTTAGATTAATTATTGTTCTAATAGGGAGGTAGTCTAATAATAACTCTAGATTATTATCTTATCTATATTCTAGGACTCTCTAGCTAATAAGATTACTTATATATACTAGGTCTATAGTAGAGGTAGATAATCTTGCTACCTATATAGTAAGTCCTTTAGGGGTTAGTAATTCTATTTCTACTATCTATATTCCTATAATAAGAATATCTATAAGAAATCTATAGCTAGGGATAAAGTCCTAGTCCTATATTAGGTAGTAGAGATTAAAGTCTCCTACTACTATATACTATATGTTTTCCTAGATTAGTTTAGGGAGCTACTCTAGAGATCCTAGCTATCTACTACTAGTAGACCTAGGGGAAGGGTTATATATGTAGTATATATAGAGTAGGCCTTACTTGGTTTTTATCTAGATACTTATACTATCCTAGTATACTCCTAGGTAGTTTAGAGTAGTAGTCTTCTACATAGAGGTATAGATCCTCTTACTAATATAGATATAGATCCTCGGTTTTCCCTTAGTTTTACTAATAACTATATAGTAGTTCGGGTTATTATATATTCCTAGGAGGCTACTAAATAGGTTTAGCTATAGTTCTTATACTACTAGGACATAGTAAAGCCTAAGGTCTACTTAGGCTAGGAAATGTTTCTAGACTCTATCTTTACTTTTATTAACGTTATACTATATAATAGTAAGTAAGTCTAGATCTATTATTCTTCGGTTTCAATTTCCTCCTTACTTAAGCTACCTATTTTGTCCTAGTTACTTAGTTCTAGTATAAGTAGGAGCTTAGCCTAGCTTGTATTAGCTACTACCTTAGATAGATCTATTAGTCGCCCTAGGATATAGGCTCTTTTCTCTTATAGTTATATCTAGGATTCTAGGCTTTATAGGTAAAAAAGTTAAAGAGTCTCTTCTTTCTAATTAGGATAGGAGTTATTATATCCTAGTCTATATATCTTAGTAGGCTTTGTAGTCTACTTATTACGGCTTTCTACTTTACTTATACTCTAGCTAGGCATTCCCTATACTATACTATATACCTCCTTATATAGTAGGTATATTTTAGGATATTCCTATTACTCTTATACTTCCTTATATTATAGTTCCCTATATATTAGCTATATACTTAGGGCTAGTTATAGTTCCTAGCTATATATCTATACTACTAGTAGCTATAGCATTATAGTATTCTATATATTGTCTAGAATAGTTCTATAGAATCTAGATAGTATCTAGTAGTCCTAGATAAGGCCTTATTTAAGGACTTTATTTACTTATACTAGGGATTCTAACTAGATTATAAGGAATGAGTACTTCTTCTCCCCTCTATCCCTTCTAAGCTAATATTAGGGGCTAGGTATATAGTAACGTATAGAACATCCTCCTAACCGATAGCTTAGTAGGTAGTAGAACTAACAAGTGCCTCCTAAAAGGATTGCGTAGCGCGCTAGGTTAAAAAGGCTATACGAGTTATATACGTCCTACGTACGCCCCTAGCGCGTACCGCTTAGTATACTTAGGGCTTAGTAAGAGACCTTACCTTATCGAGGTCCTTACAATTATCCCCTTTCTCCTAGTATAGCTATCCCTAGCTATAGACAAACCTAACTCCTCGTTAAGCTATCCTATCTATATATTCCCTCGCGCCTCTAGCGCTTCGAATATACTTTATATACGTCGCTACTTCGTATAGCTAGTTACTATACGAAAACTCTTTATTACTATATAATTATAGTAGAATTTTTATGTTTACTACTAGTAGCGTTACTAGGTAGGTCTAGCGTATTCCTAAGAACGTATTAATTATTGTTATTAGTAACTAGATAGCCTATATATAAGTAGTATCTATAATCTATCTAAAAACTTCCCCTATTTCTAAGCTTTCTACTAGTACTACGCTAGTACCTCGCTAGTACTACGCAAGCTCCTCTTATATACTAACTAATAATTTCTATACTACTCTTTATATAGACCTAGCTAGTACTCCGCTTACGTTACGTAAGCGTAGCGCCGCTAGTCCTACTACCCTAGTTACGACTAGTAAGCGCTTTAGGCCTAATATAGAAGGTTATAGTAGATACTTCTAGTATATAAATACTAATAGTAAGAATAATCCCTACGCGTACCTTATATATACCTCGTAACTAACTCGCTATAGAGGATCTAAATAATATATATATTAGGAATAATATATACCCTACTACTAAGAAGAAGTACTAGAGATATACTAAGGGGCACTACCCCTATAAGCTAGTTATAGTACTATACCTCGTTACGCTACTCTAGCGTATACGTATAGCTTATACTAAGTACGCTACTTACGACCTAGACGACCCTAAATATAGGGATAATCCTATATAGGCTTAGATTAATCTAGACTAGATTAACGAGTACCTAGACCTATACGCTAATCGTACGTATCGCTTCCTCCTTGTATACGTTACGTCTACTAATTGCCTAACTTTTCTAAAGGTTAAGAACTCCCTAAATAGCTACTACTATAATAAGAATAAGATTACCGGCGATAGTACGTCCCTTAAGCGTAACTATAGCGTAGGCATCGCGCCGGCTACTATTAATAGTCTAGACTTAGTAGCTATCCTAGAGTATATTAATATTAACCTTTCTAGTTTAGTAGAGATCGGCTACTAGGTACGCATTATCCTCGTATCCCTATCGCCTATTAAGCGTATACTAACCGCGATAGAATCTCGCCCTAAAGGGGATATATACTACTATAGTAGTAGTCGATACTACTATAGGCTTCCTACCTATATCTACTAATAGGAAGGGTTCTAATAGTTACGAGAGTAACTAGCTCTATAGAGCTAGTTAGTAGGTTATACGCCTATAGCGCGTAAGCGTCGCAAACGTATAATTTCCTTTATTCTAAGCTAGGCTAAATGCCCCTATTAATAGCGAAACGAGTATATATCTATTAACCTTATCTTATCTTATTCTTATATTCTCCGACTACGTCTTACTTACGCCTTAAATACGTTAAGCGCTACTAAGTCTTCTATATAATCTACTAGTTCCTAAGTATTATATTCTTCTAGCTAGCCTACCTATCTAACAAGGTAGTAAGTCTCTCCCTTCTATATCTTCTTCTTTACGATTTCTTCTATACGCTACTCGTCCGTATCCTCTACGACTAGTATACTAACCTTATACTCCTCGCCCTCGCGCCCTTTCTAAAGCTCGAGTAGGGATATATAGAAAACATTATAGATTCTCGTACTAGTAGGTAGCGCTAAGCGATACGCCTACGCTCCTACTACGTCGATAATACGAAATAGGCTAAGATACTTTAGGCTAAGCTTCTTCTTTAGTAGATCTAGTCTAATATTCTTAGATAATAATAGTACTAGGTTACTAATACTATACTTCTAAGCCTTGTAGTTAGTATTATAGTACTTAGCTTAGTATTCCGCTATAGTCTTCTAGCGCTACGTAAGCGTCTCGTACGCTTTCTATAGTCTTTCTATAGTATCGATTGCCGCTAGTACCCTCGCTCTAGATAGCTCGTCCTAAGCTATAGGTAATAATATAGGAGCAATATCCGGATTATATCTATATAGTATCTAGAACGGGCTTATACGTAGCGTAGGATATATGCTATTATTATATACAAACTCTACCTACGAGAGCTAGGATGCCTAGTCTATCTAGTTATCTAAACAATAATATCTTAGGTACTACTCTAGTATCTAGTTAGTATATTTAGTCTACCCGTTAGTCTATAGATAGAACGCTATACTAAGCTTACGCTTTATATACGTCTTATAGTAAAAGTCGCTCTAAAACTAACTAGTAAATAGAGATCCTCTATTACTAACTATTCTAGCTAGGACTTTAAACCTTTAGACTACGTCTCTTTAGAAGATATCTACTAGCTCTACTACTATATACTTCTTTATAGTAGGTACAAAGAGGCTTATCTTCGTATAGCGATCGACTATTACGAGTATTATAGTATAGACGTAGATACCGAGCTTGCTTAGTAGTAGATCGGTAATAAAGTCTATTATTAGCTCTTACTATAGTCTAGTAGGCATTAGTAGCGTAGCTAACTCGCCATATAGGCGATAGCGCCTCGCCTTCGACCTCTAGTATATTATATAGATAGAGATATACTCCGAAACCTCCTAAGCTAACCCTAGCTAGATATATTTCCTATATATTAGCTTAACTATCTTAGCTTAGCCGAAATGTCCTATAAGGGGGTCGTCGTAGTATATACGTATTACCTACATTCTTAACGCGAGGTCCTTAGATATATAGATCGCCTCGCTTTAGAAAAGGACGTCCTCTCTAATAGAATACTCCTTAAAGGTACCGGTCTCTTTAGTAGCCTTATATAGCTCCTTTGCTATAGGCTCTAGCTACTATAGGGTACGTATAAAACTAAGTAGTAGGTCTAGTACCTAGTAGTAGGATCTATTATCCTTAACTACTATAGCCGTAACTCTAGCTAGGTAGTATACGAAGCTACTATACTTCGTATACGTCTTCGCTACTCCTTATATTAAGATATATATTATAGAAGTACGCTTTACGATAGGCTCTACCTCTCTAGAAAGGTCTAAGTAGACTAAGAGTTTAGCTTATAGCGTTAGTAATAGGTTACTTATCGCCTATGTCTCGCCTTTATAGTCGCTTCTTCTCGAAGGAGCGTCTATAGGGTTCCTTTTCCCTACTTAGTATTCGATAGTAAAATCAAATAGGGCTAGGAAGGTTGCCTACCTTGCCTACCTATCTACTAACTACTTTATTATCGTAAATCCCTTTAGGTTCGTATAGTCGACGAGTACGTATACTATATACTTAGAGCTATCGAAGTATAGTCTCTAGTACTTAAAGGACTCGACTACTACTAGTAGCTCCTAGTTATAGGTCTCGTAGTTAGTCTCTATAGATATTATCTTTCTCGACTAGAAAGCGATAGGGTACTAGTTACTATCCTCTACCTACTACGAGAGGATACTAGCTAATACGAATATAGACGTATCGGTTTCGAGGCGTAGGGACTACGTAGGGTTAAAGTACCTAAGTAGCGATACTAAATAGAACGTATCCTTTAGGCTCTTAAACGCTTACTCCTCGCTTATGCCCTACTAGATTAGACTCGGCTTCTAGCCGTTCTTAGCTCCCTTAGAGAGGGCTATTAGAGATATAATAATCTAGGAGTAGTTAGGTATAAACCTACGATAGAAATTGTAGAACCCTAGGAAGGACTAGACTTTGGTAAGGGTAGAAGGATATAGCTACTCGGTAATTACGTCTACCCTACTCCTATCTATCTATACGCCTTTAGTACTAACGATAAATTCTAGGAACTCTATCTATTTCTTCTAGAATAAGTACTTCTTATAGTTAGTATATAAGCCGAACCGCCTAAGCCTCTTAAGTACTACGTATACGTCGCGTATATAGTACTCTTTATTCTTGCTATATACTAGGATATTATCTAGATAGACTATATAGTAAACATTAACTAGGCCTACTAAGGCTCGGTTAATATAATCCTAAAAGGTTGTAGGTACGTTAGTAAGCCTAAATAGTATTACTAGGTACTCGTAGTATCTATAGTATATACGAAACGTAGTCTTCTACTCGTTACCGCGCTTAATACGAATACGATAGTATACGTCGATAAGGTCTAAGGATATATACTATTCCGTATCCTTAAGCCTATCTATTGTCTCGCTAATAAGAGGTAGGGGATAGCGATTCTTAATAGTAATCTTATTAAGGCCCCTATAGTCGATATATAACTAAAGACTCCTATCTTTCTTTAGTACGAATAAGATAGGCGTACCTACCTCGCTTACGCTAGGCCTAATCTACCTATTCTCTACTACCTTAATAAGGTATTCCTAAAGGACCTAGAGCTCTTACTCCGACTAATAATATAGAGGGCGATAGGGAGGCTTCCTCCTATCGACTAAGTCAATCGAGTACTCTACGTTAGTATATAGCTAGCGTCGAGCCTCTAGTATTATAGTAAAGATATCTATAAAGTCCTTAAACTCCTCTAGTAGATTAGGGTTATCCGCTACTACGCCGGCGTCGCGTATACTTACTATATATATACGTCGTATTACGCATTTCTTTAAAGAACTACTATAGCTCGCTTACTACGATAGGTCTTACCTTACTACTAGTACTATAGGTCTACGTATCTATTACGCTATCTACGATTACCCGCTAGTCCCTTCGCTAAGGCCTACTAAGTATAAGATCTAGGTTAGATATTTCGAAGATATAAAAGGTACCGGTTATTACGCGTTCCTAATCCGATAAGTCTATAATACGTAGGTTTAGCGTATACGCTCTATAATAGTATCTACGTTCTCCCTAGAAACTATCGGTACTAGGTAGGATAGTATTAGTAATCTACTAGGACTAGTATTAGAGGACAAACTCGCGTAAGACAATATTAATATCTACTATATCGTCTAGTAGGTACTCGACGTGTACGTCTCTACTCTATACTACTATCGCGCTATATACGCGTTACGATAGTATATATACTATAGAGCTACTAGAATTAGCTATAGTACTTACCCTTAGCTCTTAGCTAGTACTTTACCTTTTCCCTTATTAGCTACCTCGACCTTACGTATAGCCTACGAGTCGCTATCCTTCTATAGATACTATTATACTTGTTTAGATAGTCGGGCTTGTAATAGCCCTTCTTCCTATATCTATAGTATTTAACTAAAGATAGGTCTCGACTAGGCTTCGAGTCTTTAGTCTACGTAGGCTTCTCGCCTACTTTCTTATCGCGTTCGCCCTACTCCTTACTACTACTATAGTTATTAAGGCGGCGCTTCTTCTTTGAACTACTATAGTCCTCGTTATCCTACTCTCGTTTCTTACTAGATAGTCTATCTAGTATCTCGATACGAGCCGTAAGCTATACTAGTTCCTACCTTAGCTCTAGAATAGTATAGTACTTAACGATAGTACTACGTAGTATAGGCTATAACTTTGCGAGTAGGTAGCGTATACGCTATGCCTTAGTATAGTCGCTTAGCTAATCCTCTAGTACTACGAGTTTAAGGGCAAAGTTCTAAACTATCTAGTTCTTATACTAACGCGCCGCCTTATACTCGAGGATTACGTCTAGTATACGATTTATAGGATCCCCTATATAGTTAATATAGAAATCCTTGAAATCTTTATAGATATAAGTACCTAGGTCTTCGAGATTATAGTTATTATACTACTTCTTATATATATCGCCTACGAGGTATATAACCCTATATAGCGTCTTACTATAGTTAGTACGATACGTATTTCCTAATAAAGCAAAGATTAAGGCTAGTTCCCTTAAGAACCTCCTTGCCTCTTTAATAGTATTACCTCTAAAGGGTTTTAGCTCCTTTAGTCTAGACTTGCCTATCGTAATATCCGTAACTATATCTACTACGCTTAGTATAGGCGCCTCGCTACACCTACGCGATAGTGTAATACTAAGACTAAGCCGAGAGGATAGGGTTCTATAGATACTCTCTATAGACCTATCCTTAGAATTACCGGTATCCTAGTCGGACTCTAGCGATACTAGGCGATTAGACTACTCGACGCTTATACTATACCTAGTATCTACTAGCGCTAATCCTATATCGCGCTATATACGTAGCCTAGTATTTTTATACTCTAGCTCCTAGGCTTAGACTTCTTACTTAAGTAGCTTCTACTCGGCTCTTAAGTATACGATTCGCTTATTTAGTATAGCCTACTATTCGCTAATTATAGCCTATCGCTCTTTATCCCCTTAGGGGCGATTATCGTCTATAGATACTATAGTATTACTACCTAACGTAGTCGGTTCGCTTATACTTATTATATAGTATTCTATAGGCTACTATAGGGATAGACTTGTTAGAACTATTAGGGGCTAGGTATATAGTAATGTATAGAACATCCTCCTAACCGATAGCTTAGTAGGTAGTAGAACTAATAAGTGCCTCTTAAAAGGATTGTATAGCGCGCTAGATTAAAAAGGCTATACGAGTTACGTACGTCTAGCGTACCGTTACGTACGCCCTTAGCGCGCGCCGCTTAGTATACTTAGGGCTTAGTAAGAGACCTATTGGAATATATAGTCTAGTTAGTAACCTAGTAAGGGATACTAAGGTAGACTAGATTATATAATAACTATTATGTAACTAATCCAAGCTAACACCTTTTAGGTTTAGCTCTAACCTATAGATAATAATATACTTACTATTCCTACTTTAGCCCCTACTATTCCTTATAGCTTCTATTATAGTTTATAATCCATTTATACCTATCGGCCCTCCTTAGCTCGATAGGTTATAAGCCCGGGTTTGTAACTATAAGGTAGAAAGACTAAAGTAGTATAGGTTACTCCTAAACCTATAAGTCTAGTCCTAGAAGGAAGAGGCAAAATAGGAGAGGGAGACTTAAGGTAGACCTATACATATTGTACAAAGAAGCCCTATATATATAAGCTATAAAAGAACCTAGTAAGGCATACTTACTTAAGGCGTATTAGATCGCTTAGAGTATAAAGGGAATAGATAAGCCTAAGTCTTGAGCACCTTTAGATAAGCCTTAGATTTAGTACTTAGTACTACTAATACTCTAACCTATAGGTTATAATAGTTAGGAAGAACTTAAGGGAGTCTTGTAGATTAGGGATCTATACTAAGTTATTAGTAACCTTCAAAACTATTAGAGGCTTAGTAGAGCTAGGGATCTACTAACCTAAAGAAGATAGCTATCTAGAAACTGTTATTTTTAGATTAAAGAAAGAGCTTGTTTCTAGAGTTTGTTTAAGTTGGATTTATAGAAGAAATTATAGATTAAGAAGGTAGAATTAGTAAGAGAAGGGCTATACTAATCTTAATAAGAAAGAATCATGAATTATAGTTCAAGATTATTAGGATGTACCTAATAAAGCTAAAGGTTGAATAGGTACTAAATAAAGTAGTCCTTAACACCCTAATATCTATACTATCTAAGCATGTCTTAACAATATTATTAGAATCTTTAGATTAGTTAATTAGAAGAGTAAGCTATAAGGTTCATAATGCAATAGCATTGTATAAGATATTTATCTACATTTTAGAAGATAATTAGGATAAATGTTAAGAGCTTAAATATACAAAGCATTTATAGGACTAGGTAAAAGGGAAATATAAGAGGAAACTATAGGCAATAGGGAGAAGTTTACTCTAGTAGTATACTAATTTTAGTATAGAAGAGGATTAGACAATTAATAAAGCATAGTAGAGCCTAAGTAGTATAGCTAGGAAGGTAGTATTAATCTCTCCCTAGTTTAAAGAAATCAAGATTAAGGGGAGAAAGATTTAATAGCTTCTAGCTACTCTACTAGAATTATTTAGTACTACTAGGGATAGGATTAACCTAAGGTAGGACCTTAGTCTATAGGATATCCTTAGCATTTTAAGGGAAAAGCAAGAATAAATAACAAGCTAGGAGATAGCTATATTTACTAAGAAGAGGAACTAGGTAGGAGGTAGTAGAGACAATACTTACTTCCTATATAAGGGAATATACTAGATTAAAGAGTGCCCTAGCCTAGACAAGGCAAAAGTAGCTATTAAGCTAAAGTAGAGCTATAGGGTAGTAAAGAAACAATCCCTATTTAAGGCTAGGAAGAGATCTTTACCTAATAAAGAGTAACTAAAGGAGATAGTAAAGAAACTAAGCCTAAAGATACAATCCCTAGAAAAGAAGACTAGGAAACTATCTTCTAAGAAAGCCTATATAGTATAAGATATAGAAGCATTCTCTAAATTATCTCCTCTATCTAAGGAGGAAGATGTTAATAAGGTAGCTCATTTAACTATTAAAGCAAAAGGCAAGTATAGGCTATCTAAATAGCTACTTAACTCCTACGCTTCTACCTATATAACTAACTAAGAATCACTCTTTAGAGACCTAAAGCCTCTTAAGAGGAAGAAGTAGATTAAGGTTAGAGGTAGCTACTTAATAGCTACATATATTAGGAATATAGTTATAGGTAGAAGGAAAGGCAAATAGATTATATTAAAAGATGTTCTCTTTATACCTAGGCTTAGAGTTAATCTTGTTTCTTAGAACTAGTTTAGTAAGTAGTTTAGTATTTAACTACTAAAATTCATACTTTACTTACCTAATAGAAAGTTAGTTATCTAGACAAGGCTTTTAGGAGCAGTACTATTCATTAAGGAAATTGGCTAAGACCTAGATAAACTTGTATATATATGTATTCCCTAGGATTTAGTAAATAATAATACCTATATCTTTATAGCCTAGACTAACTAGGACTAGTAGGAGCTATAGTATAGAAGAGTTAGATACTTTAGAGAAGGATTACTAAAAGACCTTTACAAAGTAACTAACCTAAAGGACAAAATTCCTATCCCTACAAAGCATTAGCCCTATAGGGTATATTCTCTAGCTAAGATAAAAAAATATAGAGGTAAGGAGACTAAGAGAAAGCTAGCTAGGCTTTCCCTTGTCTTAATTAATATCTATAGACTATTACCTATCTTAAGACTAGGTTTTAAATAGTAGCTTAAGATTGTTAACAACTTCTTAAGAAAGAAGTAGGTATTCCTAATAAATTAAGAGAAGATGTAGCAAATGCATTATAGGGATAGAGAAGAAAAGCTAAACTGTAATTAGGGAATTAGCTTTAGGTAGTAAGGAGTAATAGAGCAAGAGAATTGCTTATATTGCTTAAGTAGTAGGAGAAAGAATCTAGAATCTCCTATTATATAACTAAAGTATATAACTTAATCTAAAATAGAGTTATAGAAAGGTTAATCTAGATATCTAAGGAATATATTAGGGTAATGCTAAAAGATTTAAACATACTAGTTAAATTCTAGCTAGAAGCATTAGCTACCTATACTATTATAAGAAATGCTCTACCAAATAGGCTAGATATTAATGGATTTAAGGTTTTACCTAAGGAAGCCTTTACTAGAAAGAGACCTTCTATATTATACTTTAGGGTTTAAGGATATAGAGCAGTTATATATATAGATGCTAAATCTTAGCTAGCTAGGATAAGATTAGACAAGCTTATGAATAGGGACAAAGATGCTATATTTATTAGGTATATACCTAATACATCTAAGATATAGTAGTTCTAGGAGCCTAATATAAGGGCTATAAGAAATTATAATAATGCTATCTAGTTTAAGAATAAGAAAGGAGGGGATATGACATTAAATGTTCCTAGACTTAACTAGCTAAGCTAAGCTCTAGTAAGGAACCTAGTTAGTAGACTAAGGAAGAAGAACCTAGATATTAAACCATTATAGGTCTAACTACCTCTACTACTAAAGGACATTAACTAATATTAGGTAATAGTTAATCTAGAAGAAGAAAAACAAAATAATGAATAATAGGCTTCTAATTAGAGCTAAGAGAAACCTTAGTAAGACAACTAGGATATCTAAGCTTAGGAGGGGAATTTAAAGAGAAGAAGATTAATCTTTAATAAAGGATTAAGAGAAGAAAGAGTATATAGTATAATTACAAGATTAACTATATAGAAGAGACTAAGAGAATTAGAGTAGGATAAGTTCCTAGAAGCTAAGCACTATAGGGCCTTTATCTATATAATGAAAGACCTAGATCTAAGTATAGATTAGATAGATAAACTTCTAGAGTATGTTTGTAAGGTTACATTCCCTACCTTTATACTAGGGATTATACAAAGATAGGAGGTTCTAATCTTAAGAACCTACTAAGAGGCAATACAAGATCCTAAATAGGGTTATATATAGGAAGAGGCAATCTAGAAGGAACTAATTGTACTTAGAAGCAACTATACCTAGGATTAGGTAGTTCTACTAAAAGGAGTAAACCTAGTTACTTCTAAATAGATATTTAATATAAAGAGACTAATTAGTAGAGTAATTAACAAGTTCAAAGCAAGACTAATTATAAGGGGGTTTTCTTAGAAATTTAGAATAGATTTCTAGGAGACATTTGTACTAATAGTTAGGTATAATACACTTAGAGTGTTTATAGCTACTATATATAAAAAGGATCTAGAGCTATACTAAGTAGATATAAACAATGTATTTACTAAAAGTACCCTATAAGAAGACATCTTCATAATCCTACTACTAGGTATAGAAGTCCTATAAGGTATAGCTCTAAAAATCCTAAGGAGCTTATATAGCCTAAAACAAGTAGTAAGAGACTAGAACAAGCTATATATCTTAAAGCTAGAGGAAATAGGATTCTACTAGTGTAAGGACCTCGATGAGGTAAGGTCTCTTGCTAAGCCCTAAGTGTGCCAAGCGGCGCGCGCTAGGGGCGCACGCTAGACGTACGTAACTCGCATAGCCTTTTTAACCTAGCGCTCTGCGTAATCCTTTTAGGAGGCACTTGTTAGTTCTACTACCTACTATGTTATCGGTTAGGCGGGTGTTCTATACGTTACTACATACCTAGCCCCTAATAGTTCTAATAAGTCTACCCCCGTAGCGGCCTATAGAATACCGTACGATAAGCGCAAGCGAGCCGACTACGTTAGGCAGTAACACCGCGGCGCCTACGGACGACGATCGTCCCTAGAGGGATAAAGAACGTTAGATAACCTTTAGTAAGCGGTAGGCTACGTTAAACGAGCGAATCGCGTACTCGAAAGCCGAGTAGAAGTTGCTTAAATAAGAAGTCTAAGCCTAGGAGCTAGAGCGTAAAAATACTAGGCTACGTATATAGCGCGACGTAGGATTAGCGCTAGCGGGTACTAGGCGTAGTATAAGCGTTAAGCGGTCTAATCGCTAAGTATCGCTAGAGTCCGACCGGGATACCGGTAATTCTAAGGATAGGTCTATAGAGAGTATCTATAGGACCCTACCCTCTCGGCTTAGTCTTGGTATTATACCATCGCGAAGATATAGCGAGGCGCCTATACTAAGCGTAGCAAGTACGGGTATAGATGTCACGATAGGCAAGCCTAGACTAAAAGAGCTAAAACCCTTTAGGGGTAATACTATTAAAGAGGTAAGGAGGTTCCTAAGGGAACTAGCCTTAATCTTTGCTTTGTTAGGAAATACGTATCGTACTAACTATAGCAAGACGCTATATAGGGTCATATACCTCGTAGGCGATGCGTATAAGAAGTAGTATAACAACTACGATCTCGAAGACCTAGGTACTTATACCTATAAAGACTTTAAGGATTTCTGCGTTAACTACGTAAGGGATCCTATGAATCGTATACTAGACGTAACCCTCGAGTATAAGGCGGCGCGTTAGCGAGAGAACTAGACGGTTTAGAACTTTGCCCTCGAACTCGTAGTACTAGAGGATTAGCTAAGCGACTATACCGAGGCGTAGCGTGTACGCTACCTACTCGCAAAGTTATAGCCTACGCTACGTAGTACTATCGTTAAGTACTATACTATTCCGGAGCTAAGGTAGGAACTAGTACAACTCGCGGCTCGTATCGAGACGCTAGATAGGCTATCTAGTAAGAAACGAGAGCGGGATAACGAGGACTATAGCGGTTTAAAGAAGAAGCGCCGCCTTAATAACTACGGTAGTAGTAAGGAGTAGGGCGGACGCGATAAGAAAGTAGGCGAGAAGCCTACGTAGACTAAAGACTCGAAGCCTAGCCGGGACCTGTCTTTAGTTAAATACTACGGATATAAGAGGAAGGGCCATTACAAGCCCGACTACCCTAATAAGTACCTATAGAAGGATAGCGACTTGTAGGCTATACGCAAGGTCGAGGTAGCCGATAAGGGAAAAGGCAAAGCGTCTACTAAGAGTTAAGGGTAAATGCTATAGCCAATTCTAGTAGCTCTATAGTATGTATGCCGTCGCAACGCGTATGTAGCGTAATAGTAACGTAGGGTAGAGACGTACGCGTCGAATGCCTACTAGATAATGCGGTAGACATTAATGTTGTCTTACGCGAGTTTGTCCTCTAATACTAGCCCTAGTAGATTGCTAATACTACCCTACCTAGTACCGATAGCTTCTAGGGGGAACGCGGGTACTATTACGGAGCGTATACGCTAAGCCTACGCATTGTAGACTCGTCGGGTTAGGAACGCGTAATAACCGGTACCTTTTACGCCTTCGAAATGCCTAACCTAGATCTTATACTAGGTCGGCCTTAGCGAAGGAACTAGTAGGTAATCGTAGATAGCGTAACGGATACGTAGACCTATAGTGCTAGTAGCGAGGTAAGACCTATTATAGTAAGTAAGCCATAGTAGTTCTTCTAAGAAATGTATAACGCGACGTACGTATATGTAGTAAGCATACGCGACGCCGGCGTAGCGGCTAATAACCCTAATCTACTAGAGGAGTTTAAGGACTTTGTAGATGTCTTTACTATAATACCGGAGGCTCGACGCTAGCTATGCGCTAACGTAGAGTACTCGATCGACCTAGTCGATAGGAAGAAGCCTCCCTATCGCCCCCTATATTATTAGTCGGAGCGGGAGCTCTAGGTCCTTTAGGAATACCTTGTCAAGGTAGTAGAGAATAGGTAGATTAGGCCTAGTACAAGCGAGGCGGGTACGCCTATCTTGTTCGTACCGAAGAAAGACGGTAGTCTTCGGTTGTATATCGATTATAGGGGCCTTAATAAGATTACTATTAAGAATCGATACCCCCTACCTCTTATTAGCGAGACAATAGATAGGTTAAAGGATGCGGAATAGTATACATCCTTAGACCTTGTCGATGCCTACTATCGTATTCGTATTAAGCGAGGCGATAAGTAGAAGACTACGTTTCGTACGCGCTATAGATACTATAAGTACCTAGTAATGCCATTCGGGCTTACTAACGTACCGGCAACCTTTTAGGGTTATATTAACCGAGCCTTAGTAGGCCTAGTTAATATCTACTATATAGTCTACCTAGATAATATCCTAGTATATAGCAAGAACAAAGAGTACTACGTACGTAACGTACGCGCGGTACTTGAGAGGCTTAGGCAGTTCGGCTTGTACGCTAACCGTAAGAAGTGCTCATTCTAGAAGAAATAGGTAGAGTTCCTAGGATTTATCGTTAGTACCGAAGGCATATCGATAGATAGGAGTAGGGTAGACGCAATTACCGAGTAGCCGCGTCCTTCTACCCTTACCGAAGTCTAGTCCTTCCTCGGGTTCTATAATTTCTACTATAGGTTTATACCTAACTACTCCCGATTATTATACCTCTAATAGCCCTCTCTAAGGGAGCTAAGAACGGCCGAAAGCCGGGTCTAATCTAGTAGGGCGCAAGCGAGGAGTAAGCGTTTAGGAGCCTAAAGGATGTATTCTATTTAGCATCGCTACTTAGGCACTTTGATCCTACGTAGCCCCTACGCCTCGAAACCGATACGTCTACGTTCGCATTAGTAGGAATTCTCTCGTAGTAGGTAGAGGATAGTAACTAGTACCCTATTACTTTCTAGTCGAGAAAGATAATACCTATAGAGACTAACTACGAGACCTATAACTAGGAGCTACTAGTAGTAGTCGAGTCCTTTAAGTACTAGAGACCGTACTTCGACGGCTCGTAATATACGGTACGCGTACTCGTAGACTACGTAAACCTAAAGGGGTTTACGACGATGAAGTAGTTAGTAGGTAGGTAGGCAAGGTAGGCAACCTTCCTAGCCCCGTTCGATTTCACTATCGAATACTAAGTAGGGAAAAGAAACCCTATAGACGCTCCTTCGAGGAGAAGCGACTATAAAGGCGAGACGTAGGTAATGAGTAACCTATTACTAACGCTATAAGCCAAACTCTTAGTCTAGTTAGACCTTTCTAGAGAGGCAGAGCCGGTCGCAAAGCGAGCTACTATAATATACATCTCTATACAAAAGGTAATAATAACGTATACGAAGTATAATAGCTTCGTATACTACCTAGCTAGAGTTACGGCTATAGTAGTTAAGGATAATGAACCCTACTACTAGGTACTAGACCTACTACTTAGTTTCATACGCGCCCTATAGTAGCTAGAGCCTATAGCAAAGGAGCTATACGAGGCTACTAAGGAGACCGGTACCTTCGAGAAGTATTCTATCCGAGAGGACATCCTCTTCTAAGGCGAGGCGATCTATATACCTAAGGACCTCGCGTTAAGAACGTAGGTAATACGTATATACTACGATAATCCCCTTATAGGACATTTCGGCTAAGCTAAGACGGTTAAGCTAATACGTAGGAAATATACCTAGCCGGGGTTAGCTTAGGAGGTTTCGGAGTATATCTCTACCTACGCGATATACTAGAGGTCGAAGGCGAGGCGCTATCGCCTATA